>MDKJ01316514.1:0-60243 GCA_005239525.1 Nicotiana knightiana | reverse complement strand
ATATATATATATATATATATATATATATATATATATATATATATATATATATATATACATAGAGAGAGAGAGAGAGAGAGAGAGAGAGAGAGAGAGTTCTTCGCAAAATGGGTGCTATGGAAAGAGAAGGAATAAAATTAATTAAGTTGACTTTTGTGTATTAGTACTAAACTATAAATAAATTTTAAAAAAAAAGATAAAAGTAAAAATAAAGTAATTTGCTATTAAATATAAATTACATTATATTCAAAGAACTAAAATATTAATTAAGTTGAATATTATAATCAGTACTAAATTATAATTGAATTAGAAAAAAAGAGATAAAAGTAAAAGATAAAGTAATTTTCTATTAATATAAATTACATTATACTCAAAATATTTAAGGGGTCCAATATAAATGCAAGATATATGGGGTACACTTAAAGTAAAGTTGGGAATTAAAGTGGCCAATATGCAACCAGTTCTCCCGTCTGCCTCTTTGTCTATGGGGTACACTTAAAATATTTAAGGGGTCCAATATAAATGCAAGATATATGTAATATGTATATACAGGCTTTTTGTGGAGCCTAACAGAGTCACGTGACCCCTCAACCCACCAGGTAGGTCCGCCTCGTTTCTAATAACTAAGTTGTATCACTTTTCAAAAATAAGAGAAGAAAATATAACTGCAAAGCAATTGAAATGTGATTATTAGATAAACAAAGGAAAGAAATCTTATTGATGATTGTTGTTTTCTCCCAAGAATTTGTGAACAAGAATCTTCAATCAAGCACGATACAAAAATAAGAGACTGATTGCATATATTTTTTAGTACTCTGATGATCGTACAAAATAAGGTAAGAACCCTTATATAAGGATTTCGTAGGTTACTAACATTAACTGAATTAATTATCCGTTATTGACATTACTCATAACGGTTATGGTAATAATAGGTGATCGCGCATAATCAGAGATTACACCGATTCTCTTTCCATATTTGTAACTATTCATGGATCTTCCTCATTTATGGCCTTCACGCCACTTGTACCTATTTCTTCTTTCCCAGTTTTTAGATACAATACCTTTTCCTATAAATCCCTTGGGTATTTTAATCGTGCCACATCAATCTTCTTTGTTAACTTGATGGAAATTCCACTTGTCAGCATATTGTTAGTCCACGTGTCTTGCCTATTGTTTACCTTGAAAATGGTAATAACAATTATATTTGATTTTGTGGTTCTAAAAATACGAGATTTAATTTTATGCTAGTCGTTAGGAAATAGATGCTAAGTATGAGCTAGGAGAACAAGGCAAGACCAAAGAAAAACAGTGACATGTAAACCAAGCAGCTGCTGATCGGGTCTCGAGCTGGCCGAGGCAGGGCCTCGAGTTCAAGATATGACGCCTAACTGAGGATGTCCGATGGGGGAATAACAGTGTGGAGAGCCTCAAAGATGGCTCTTTATGATCAATAATGAGCAATGAATGAAGAACAATTAATGAACAAAATAAATAAAAGACAATAAATCTGTAGAACAAGTATTGAGTATACTAATAAGGCAGAGAATGTTCTTGTTGTATTCAATATTTCGTGTCCCACCAAAAAATACAAAGATCCCATTTATATAAGAGGGAGAATTCCATCATAGTAAATGTGTAATTATTACAAAGTAACACAGCTGGTACATCTATTTAATTGTCCGGTGCAAACCTGTACTATTTTGCAGACGTTGTCAGCTTTAACCACGTGCTCTTGGAAGCTTCCCGCCTTTTCATGACGGTCTTTGATCTTTATTCCGTCTCGAGGTATACCGATCCTCGATATACTTCCTCGAGGAATGCACCTCGGGGGTGATCATCGGGTATGCTTCCGATACAACCGCGGCCTGGCTCGGAATGCCGCAGAAACCTCAAAATCGATCATCCTCGGTTCTGACCGTATACAGATAGTCCCCGCGTTTCTTGGAATAAAAAGATAAGAGACGATTTGAATCCTCTAATTCTTCAATGCTTCCATTATTACGTCAGTTATGCCATATCAAGCGAGTGACGTGACAAAAAGGGGTTCTCAAATGTCACGTTCGCACAACTCTTGAAAAGTCTTTGAACTGATTACAGAGGTTGGATTTCCTCATCGCACACGATTGGACCTTATAAATACTCCTTCCTTCGCCCCTCATTTCTCACTGCATCTTCAAACCTTCAAAAGAGATCTCCCTACTTCTTTCTTACGTTCTTTCTCTAATTAATTTTTCTCCCCCCTTATGAAATCTTCCAGAAAGGATGGCAAAGACCTCCAAAGCTGTTTCTCAAGATGATAAAGCTTCCTCATCTTCATGCTCGTCCAAGGGCAAGGAAATAGTACCTCCTCGTCTCGAAGAATGCATCCTAGGGCCCTACGAAAACACCTCCGAAACAACCTCCGATTTCAAGGTTGACAAGCCTTCTTCGAAGCTGGGACGGTGCGAACCCATGTCCCAATATATCAGCCTGATAATAGATACCGAGAAGGTGAAGGGCAACTGCTGCTGGGGAAATGCGGTGCAAGTGGAAATTCCTTCTCGGGAAGAAGACATAACGACCCATAAAGCTGGCCTCCTTAGTGTGTATACCTAGGGGTGGGCATATTTCGGTCGAAACCGAATAAACCGACCGAACCAAAAAATTTTTATTTCGGTTTCGGTTATTCGGTCTGTTCGGTCGGTTCTGGTTTAAAATTTTAAAATTTCGGTTTGGTTTTCGGTTATTAAGTTATTTAGTTCGGTTAATCGAAAAACCGAATTATTAGCATATATGTTCTTTAAGTTATATATAGGCTAAGCCCATAGATAATAAATTAATACTATTAGCTCCAATCTATCAAAGACCCAACCCAATTAAGTAAGTCCATCAACTTCCCAATCTTAAAGACTTTTACTCTATTAAAACTTCCATAGTATATATGATAAATACCGGGAGGATTTCACACAGAGTTGTAATTTACACTATGTTTGAGTTTTATGATCCATAGTAGTGTGAAAAGTTTAGTCTATTTTTTTTATGAACACAATATTTTCAACAATTTCGAAGATTTCGGAAAAAAAAACAAATTCGCCGGTCCTATTATTACATAGAAGGAGCCCAATATGATAATGTTCAAACCGAAAACCGAACTAAACCGAACTTATTTCAGTTCGGTTTCGGTTACTACTTTTACAAAACTGAAAATCGAATAACCGAACCGAATTTCTTCAAACCGAACCGAACCGACCGAACGCCCACCCCTATGTATACCTACCCATATACCCTTGGTCCGGTGGAGCCATCCTTAACATCGATAGACCCCGTGATCCTCAATTTCTGCAAGCGATATCGAGTGACACTCGGCCAAATCAATTCGTCATTTTGGCGCATTGTTTATATGATTAGGAACTTTGCAAATATGGTCGAGGGAATTCCTTTCACCCTTGACCACTTGATCAGAATGTATAGTCCACGAGTCTACCGGGGCGTCCTGATTAAGCTTCAACGTAGGGTCTCGAAAGCTTTCTTTGCTTGCACCGACGAGGTCAGGGAAAGAGGGTGGATGAGCCGCCTTGTCCGAGTTAGGACCTCGGATCTGATTCCCGTGGAGAAGATGCCGTTTCCTAAAGAATGGAACATGAAACGTAAGTGAAATATGACAACTAAGTATTTTCTCTTTCCTTTAGATCACTTTTCCCACGGACTAACTTCCTTTGGCGATGCAGTTGTCAGGGGGCATCCCAACGCGGTTAAGGATCTCCCAGGCCGGGTTAGCCAGTTAGATGCAATCTGCTCGTATGTCGAACACATATGGTGCGACCTGGACAGAGCTCGATGGGAAGCTAAAAATCACGGTGAGTTCCTACTCCTGTCGTACTTGATCCCCTTGGAAGAGATACCCCCGACCGTGTCCTTATTTCTTGCGTTTATGTTTTGTGTTTGTGCAGGTTTGGGAGAGGCCTCTTTGATGAGAGAAGCACCGCCTGGGGAAGCGGATACCCCTAAGCTTAGCACAGAGAAGAAGAGACGGAAGGAATCGTCGTCCGGGTCCTCGAAGCCAAAGAAGGCAAAAATAGAAGAACTTGAGGCCGATTCAGCGGCCTTAACCTCAAAGGTATCAGAGGGCCTCCGAGATGGAGGCGAAGAGAGAAAGGAATCCCCGGAAGCACCCATGGGAAGAGGGAGCATGACTGTTCCGCATCTTGCTGAACCAATGGCTCTTGAGTCATTTGTTGTTGTTGTTGTTGTTGTACCCCCTTGGGTCGAAGAGGACTTAAAGGGTGAATCAGATGATGTCCTCAAGCCGGTTGACGGCCAAAATACACGAGCCGGGGGATGCCCGATAGACAGACCGGAGGAGCCTAGTTCCAAAGCTCTTCAGAAGCAAGAGAAGGCCCGGAATGATCCAACCGGGATTATTGAAGTAAGCGATTCCCCACCGGGCTCGACATTATCTATAAGGGAGATACGGGATGCCAAAAATATAGAGTCTTCTAAGTGGGGGCGTCCACCAGAGATAAGGATGTGTTTGGAGGAGTTTTCACTAAGGTCGAGGAAAACCCGGAGTTCAACGCCTCACTCATCTTTATAATTATTCGGGGCTCCGGTCCTCATCTTTGTAACTTTGTTTCTTTTGTACTTTCAATTCATTGTGATTTACAATTAGGCCCTTGCTAAGTATCGAGCCAAGTCGATCCACTATGAAGAAGAGTACATGAAGCTCTCTTGGGAGGCTGATGATCTTAGAGCTCTTTTTATCAAGAGGGAGGAAGGAACCTGCGACCTTCGGGCTCGTTTGGAGACGGTGTCTCGAGATCGAACCGACCTTGCTGAGAAGGCAATATAACCTTCATTCCTTTTTATTTACACACCTGACCGACTTTAGCTGTTAATCACCTTTGGGTTGATCTTTGCAGCTTGAGAAGAAAAATGCCCTGACGAGGGAGGAGTTCCGAGCCAGAGATGCCGAGATTCTCGGACTGAAGCAGCATGTGAACGAGATGGTCTCCGAGAGAGATGACCTCCAGGGGAGGTTGGCCTGGTTTGAGCATCATCTTTAGGATGCAAAGGCGGAGAGTAGTAAATACAAGGATCTCCACGCTGAATCGGTTGTCGCGCTGTTCGTAGCTAGAGCTGAAGCCGATGCGCTCATATCTTCGTACAAAGAGGATGTTGTTGCTGCAAATGCACAAGCCAGGAAGGTGTCTGAGGAGGCTGAGCTAAAAGTGACCCGAGTCATGGAGCATTCCCAATTAAGGTCTTAGAGACAGGCTCTCGAGGATATACATGCAGGGGGTGTCGATCTGTCTGCTGAAATCAAGAGGGTGAGGACCCTAGAAAAGGAATCAGCAGCCCTACTTACTTCTAATGGTGACTCGAGCAATGGCTCAGAAGATCATGAAGACGAAGGCAAAGTCCCCGAGGGGGAAGAGGCCGTCGAAGACCTGGGGGCCGAGGGCCGAGCCGTTGAAGGCAAAACCTCCAATGGAGCCTTTGGAGGCACATCCCCGGTGGTAGATTAGGTTTTTATTCGTCCTCTTTTTTCTTTAATGACTCTAGGCATAAGCCTTGTAAATACGCCTTCGTGCGTCTTTATTATATATAAAGGCCTTTTGTTCTTCGTCATTATTTGTCTTTCCTTTACTTTTTTGGAATAGATTGCGACACTTGTTGATAATTGCTTCAAAATTTTTGGACTTTAAAATAAACCCTTAGGTTCTCGATGAGCAATCGGTGATGGTCGATAGTCGACCGCTTGGGTCTCAGTCCCCGAGTCAAGTTTTGACTTGAGCTTATTGGCCCTTAGGTTATTGAATCGGCCTCGAGGCCCTTTAGGCTAGCCCTTGGGCTCTTACGCATTGGCCCTTAGGATCTTTAGGCTAGCCCTTGGGCTCTTACGCATTGGCCCTTAGGCTTTTTAGGCTGGCCCTTAGGCTCTTATGCATTGGGTCGATGCGAGCTTTAATGTGGCTATCGTTTTCCCTCGTTAAAGAATTTTTTTTGAAGTTTTTGTGTTCGTTCGACACTTCGACAGCTCGGCAGAACCTCGATTCTGAGTTGATTATGATGATAAGCGAGCACCTCGATGGGTACGCTCGAAGGCTGCATATTTCGAATCCCTTTCATTGTTTGGAGCTGATATGATCGAAGCTCTTTTGCTTATGTCGAGGGTAGCCTGATTAACTGGTTCTTTTTGAAGTATTTTCGAAGTATTTGAAGGCTTGTAGTTTTGTGGCGGTAGTCAGACATCTCCGAGTCGCACTAATTTGGCCGAAGCCTTTGATATGACCATAGTCTTTATGTTTGGCCGTTGCCTTTTAGTCCCCGAGTGAGATAGCCTCGGTGTCTATATCGAGGGTACGCCTTTTAGGGTCTTACAAGTTCGAGTATATAGCGTTGACTTTAATATCGGGATTATGCCCTTTTAAGGTCATACAAATTTGATGTTGCCTCATGGAGGGCTTATGTAATGTTGCCTCATGGAGGGATTATGAGCATTCCTCTTCGAGTTCTTATAGATTTGATATTGCCTCATGGAGGGATTATGAGCTCGAGGTTGGATGACTCGGTGAGCTGACTACCGATGACAATCCCCGCGTTTTCAGGAGTTTTCGGCATTTGAGCCGTTTCTTGTGAAAATAACAAACTTCTTTGCAGCATAAAGTGTTTTGATGATAATATATACTCCTTTGATTACTTGGCACAAGAATACATGTTTTCGTCATCGAGGGTTCGATTATTCTACGCGGACACGGTTCATTCGACTGTTTGGCCCGATACATCATTCTCCTGTCGAGACCCTTTTTGGCATATTTCAATTTCTTCGAGAAGGTGACCTCCCGAGGGGATTCCCCCGAGTATTTGAGGTTGATTGAAGAGAAGCCTCGAATACTTGATGAGTTCTCCTTAGGTAGCATATGGATGTTGCCTCGTTAAAAACCTTTCCAGTAAAACCCTATCGGGATAAAACCCGATCGAAGGAAAAGAGTGCAACGCATGCTTTAATACCCAAGGTCTTCGAGTAGGAGGATGTTTCGGTGTCTCCCTTTGGACACTTGCAAGGAATTAGCGTGAAGTACAAAAATGAAATAGGAGAAGGTTATACCTTAGCAATAATAGCATTTGAGCATCGATATGTTCCAATTGCTTGGAAGTTGCTGGCCATCCATAGTACCGAGTTTGTAAGACCCTTTGCCAATTATTCCGATGACGCGATACGGTCCTTCCCAGCTTGGGCCTAGCTTACCTTCATTTGGGTTTCGAGTGTTGAGGGTGACCTTCCTTAGGGCTAAGTCCCCGACCCCGACCCTGAAAAGTCGGAGGTTTGTTCTCCTGTTATAATATCCTTCAATCCTTTGTTTTTGGGTGGCCATTCGGACTCGCGAAGCCTCTCGCTTTTCACCTAACAGTTCGAGGGATGTAGTCATGGCCTCATTGTTTGAGTCCTCGGTGGCGTGTCTGAATCTGGCGCTTGGCTTGCCGACCTCGACCAGTATCAAAGCCTCGGACCCATATACCAAAGAGAACGACGTCTCTCCTATGCTCGACTTTGAAGTCGTTCGATATGACCATAAAATTTCTCTCCATCTTACTTTCGCATTTTCTAACTTCTTTTTCAAGTTTTGAATGATGGTTTTGTTTGTGGATTCGGCCTGACCATTTGCACATGGTGGTAGGGCCCTCAACTCCTTTGGATTCGTGGGTAACTTCCCACTTCCTAGATAATCGATGTACTTATTTCTCCAATCCCATGTCAGACTGGTGGAGTTAATCTCGGCATGACCTTCTTCGATCACCGACCTGGATAGCTGTACAACATCCCCGAAGAATATGTCATCTTCTTCGACGGATGATCCCAGGTTTGCGACCGCGTCAACCTCGCTGTTTTGCTGTCGAGGTACATAGACCAGAGTCCATTCTTTGAAGCGATGCAATGTGACTTGAAGTTTATCTAAGTACCTCTGCATCCTGTCTTCTCGAACCTCGAAGCTCCCATTTACTTAGTTTATCACCAGAAGGGAATCACATTTTGCTTTGATGACTTCTGCTCCCAGGCCCTTCGCCAACTCGAGACCTGCAATCATAGCCTCATACCCGGCTTCGTTGTTAGTCAACTTTACAGTTTTTATAGATTGTCTAATCATGCCCCATTGGTGGTTTCAGAACTATGTCGAGCCTGGACCTTTCACGTTCGAGACACCATTGGTGAATAGGGTCCACACCTCTGACGACATGCCCGATTTTAGTAAGAGTTCTTTCTCTACCTTGAGCACAAGGGCGGGCGCAGAGTCAGCCACGAAGTCCGCCAAAATTTGGGACTTGATAGTTTTTCGGGGTTGGTATTTGATATCATACCCCCAGAGCTCAATGGTCCACTTGGCTAATCGGCTCGATAACTCGGGTTTATGCAATATGCTTCGAAGAGGATATTTTGTTAAAACACAAATGCGATGGTATTGAAAATAAGGCTTTAATTTTCGAGATGCACTTATTAATGCAAGAGCTAATTTTTCTAAGTGCGGATACCTGGTTCAGCATCTCCGAGGATCCGACTTACATAGTAGACCGGGAATTGCATACCTTGTTCTTCTTGAACCAGAACACCACTTACCGCTACCTCGGATACATCCAGATATAAGTACATCATTTTATCCTCCTTTGGGGTGTGGAGTAAAGATGGGATTGGTAGATATCGCTTCAGTTCTTCTAAGGCATGTTGGCATTCCGGAATCCACTCGAAGCTATTTTTCTTTTTGAGCAAGGAGAAGAAATGATGAATCCTGTCCGATGACCTCGAGATGAACCAACCCAAGGCCCCTATCCATTCGGTCAGCCTCTATACGGCCTTCATATTATTTACCACCGTGATTTGTTCGATGGCCTTGATTTTATCGGGGTTGATCTCGATCCCCCTGTTTGACACCATGAAGCCTAAGAATTTTCCCGAGCGTACTCCGAAGGCACACTTCTTGAGATTGAGTTTCATGTTGTAGCTTCTGAGGATGTCAAATGTTTCCTGCAAATGAATCAAATGATTCTCTGTGCACAGGGACTTGACTAGCATATCATCAATGTAAACTTCCATGGATTTGCCTATTTGATGTTCGAACATCTTATTAACTAGGCGTTGGTACGTGGCTCCTACATTTTTAACCCGAAGGGCATCATGTTATAGCAGTGTGTACCATACTTCGTGATAAACAAAGTCTTTTCCCTATCTTTGGGCTTCATTTGAATTTGATTGTACCCGGAGTAGGCATCGAGAAAAGTTAGGATCTCGTGGCCAGCCGTGGCATCGATCAACCGATCGATATTTGGCAGAGGGAATGAATCTTTAGGGCATGCCTTATTTAAGTCTTTATAATCTACGCACATTCTTAATTTATTTCCCTTTTTGGGGACTACCACTACATTGGCCAACCATTCAGGATATTTTATTTCCATAATGGACCCTATCTTGAGTAGTTTTGTTGCCTCATCCTTGATGAATACATGTTTTACCTCAGACTGAGGTCTTCTTTTGTGTTTTACTGGTTTTAACCTGGGGTCGACGCTTAGTCGATGGGTGGTTATTTCCGGTGGAATCTCTGTCATGTCCAGATAGGACCAAGCAAAGCAATCAATGTTGTTAATAAGTAATTGAATGAGTTTTTTCCTGAGTTCGAGGGTTAACCCCGTTCCCAGGTATACCTTTCGGTCTGGGAGATGTTTGATCAAAACAGCCTGCTCCAGCTCTTCAATCGTTGATTTTGTTGCATCCGACTCTTCGGGGGCAATGAAGGTTTGAGGTGTGAGGAAGTCTTCTTCATCATCCTCGATGGCCCATTTGTCCCTTGGCTCCTCCGAAGTGCATGGTATGGATGTTGGTGCCACGTCGTGCACTGCGAACATCTCCCTTGCCGAATGCTGCTCTCTATATACTATTTTTACACCGTCTTTTGTTGGGAACTTCATCATCTGGTGAAGAGTCAACAATATTGCCTCATGTTGTGTATCCACGAACTTCCAAGCAAGGCATTGTATCTCATGTCGCCTTCGATGACATGAAACTTGGTGTTTTGAATTGTACTGGTCATGTTGAACGGGAGGGTGATTTCCCCCTTCGTTGTCTCACGCGCCATGTTGAATCCATTGAGGATTCGAGAGGCGGGTACGATTTGATCGAGTAGTGCGAGCTACTCGACCACCTTCTACCTAATTATGTTGGCCGAGCTACCTGGATCCACGAGCACACATTTAATTTGAATATTAGTCAAGAGAAAGGAAATTGCTAGTGTGTCATTATGTGGTTGAGACAAGGTCTCGAAGTCTTCTTTACTGAATGCAAGAATGTCCTCGGGCATATAGCTCCGAGTTTGCTTTTCTATCGCGGCAGATACTTTTGTCCGTTTGATCATGGATCCTCGAGGGACGTCAGTTCCTCCAATGATCATGTGAAGTTGAGGTTTTTTTGGTTCGTTCCCCTTGTTCGCCTCTCTTTCCCGAAATTGATTTTTAGCTCGGTCTTTGAGGAATTCTCGAAGGTGCCCTTTACTGATTAGTGGGGCTACTCTCGGAGCTGTCTGCAATCCTCGGTCTTATGACCGTGAGTGCCGTGATATTCGCACACCAAGTTAGGGTTCCTTTGTGAAGGATCTGACAGTATGGGTTTTGGCCATCTGGTATCTTTGATTTTACCTATGGCTGATACAATGTCTGAAACATCAATGTTGAAGTTCTACTCAGATAATCGGGGTGCCTCCACCGGGGGCCCTGTATACCTATCGAAACTGACTTTTCTCATAAGTCCCCGAGAATTTTATGTCACGACCCAAACCGATGGGCCGTGACGGGCACCCGGTACCTTACTCAACTGAGTACCAACATAACGTATCTTTTCATTTCATACTATCATAGATAACTGGTCCGGAGAGGCTGCCGTGAAATAGGTAGAATACAACAGGTAATGCCAACTTATACATAAGACCTATGGCCTCTAGGACCAAAATAACCACTTGAACACTGAACATAGGCCGGCAAGGCCATATTATCTTTTACGTACATGACATCTGTCTACAAGCCTCTAAGAATACATAATTTTCATAAAGGTCGGGACAGATGTCACGCCCTGAAATCCCACCATCGGGCCGTGATGGCGTCTAACGTTGAACCCGCTAGACAAGTCAACGTATATAGATAAACTAGCATATCAACACCAATTTAATAGGATAAACTAAATGATTCACTATTTAACAACGGAAATAAATGCGGTTTCAAGCTAAATAAAGACAATCATAATACAACGACGCAAAATTTACCAAAACCTGGAGTCACAAACTCACAAACTGTCTAAGAGTGCTAAATACAAGTCTGAAAGGAAATACATGTCTGCCTCTGAAACTAGAGGAAAAATAAGACAGAATCGAAGACAAAGGGATGGAAGAGACGCCAAGGCCCACGAACGCCAACGGGTATACCTTGAAGCCTCTAGCCTCTATGATAAGCTAGAAGACACTCCTACTAATGATGTCCTCCAGGTCCGGCTGCGTAATCTGCACAACATAAAAGAAGTGCAGGTGTAGCATCAGTACAACCGACCCCATGTACTGAGTAAGTGCCGAGCCTAACCTCGGTGAAGTAGTGACGAGGCTAAGACACGACAACAAAATGTACCTGTGCAGTTCAATAATATAGCAGAAACCAAACAAGAATACAATTACGGGGAGAACATGCTGGGGGTAAGAGATAGAAAATACTGAAATGACATAAATGAAAACAACAGTGTGAAATATCTAAAAAAATCATAACAGGAAATGACAACACAGATTAAACAGTGAAAGATGCGGCACGGCATGTCCCCTCATGCATAATAACAATATAAAACATGGCACGAAATGTCCCCTCGTGCATAATCAATGTAAACACGGCACAAAATGTCCCCTCGTGCATAATAACTATAAACATGGCACGGAATGTCCCCTCGTGCATAATAAATATAAACATGGCACGGAATGTCCCCTCGAGCATAATAAATATGAACACGGCATGGAATTTCCCGTCTTGCATAATAACTATGAACATGGCACGGAATGTCCCCTCATGCATAATAAATATAAACACGGCACGGAATGTCCCCTCGTTCATAATAACTATAAACATGGAACGGAATGTCCCCTCGTTCATAATAACTATAAACATGGAACGGAATGTCCCATCGTGCATAATAAATATAAAACATGGCACGACATCACCCTTCGTGCTTTAACACTCTTCCTCACCCAAACAACAGTCACAAACAAGGGCAAGGAAGTAAGCAGAATAAAATAGAAATCCCGGCAAGAGAACATCAATTAACAATTAAATCCCGGCAAGGGAACAATATCAACAATTAAATCCTGGCAAGGGAATAATATCAACAATTAAATCACGGCAAGGGAACAATAAAAGTAATCTCAACATCCCAACAAGGGAGACAATATCAAAAGAAACAATGATCCGGCAAGGGTATATTTTAGTAGCTCTTTCTCTTTCACTTCATTTCATAATTCACTCTATTACTTGAGCCAATGCTCCAAAGGATTCAATTATCTCATATACCTTCATCGTTCGTGTTACAATTTGAGCCAATGCTCCAACAAAGTTTAAATATTACAATTCCCTTCACATATTCTTCATAACATATAGAAATTGTCAATTAAACATGGAAATTACCACAAAATCAGAATATTCACAATATAAGAACTCACGGTCATGCTAGACACCAATGTATAGATACTCGTCACCATGCCTATACATCATTTTTGACAGTTAGCAAGTAGCAAATTATACTCAACTCCTATTCCCTCAAGCTAAGGTTAGACCAAACACTTACCTCGGGTCCAAAGTATAGCAATCAACTCTTTAACACCGCCTTTCCTTTAGAATTCAATTTCGGAATGGTATTATCTAGACATGATCAACTCAAGTATATCAATAAGGATTCCATTACATGGCCTAATTATCCATTTCCTCGCATTCTTTCAAAATTATCAAAATTCGACCCCGGGTCTGCTTGGTCCAAACACAAGGCTCGAACCAAAACCATGTCACCCATTCACCCACGAGCCCGAATATATAATTTGTTTTCAAATTCGACCCCAAAACGAGGTCTTAATCAAGAAAATTCAAAAGGGCCTAACTCTACCCAAATTCCAGATTTTCTACTCTAACTTTCATGTTTTAGGCTTAGGAATTCATTAATTATAGATAAAAAATGAAGGAAATGAGTTAAAATTTACTAACCCAAGAAGTTTTGGTGAAGGAAGGCTTCAATGGACGTCTAAGGGCCTTGGAGAAGAAGAAGTTCGTTATTTTCTAAGTGAATCCCGTCGCTACTGGTTCTGGAAATATTTATATACCACTGGGAAAAATTGCCTTTCGCGTTCGCGGAAGTGAGGTCGCGTTCGCGAAGGGTAGACTGGGCAAGCCATCGTGTTCGCGGAAGGTAGAATTAGAACGCGAATAGTAAAAAGGCTGGGGTCTAGAAGTTGACTTACGCGAATGCGTGTGATATCACGCGAACGCGATGAAGGGGACCTGTAAGGCTACGCGTTTGCGGTCAACTGCACGCGAACGCGAAGAGGAAAAGGGGTCTAATCCGTCAGGGTCAAATAACCCTATGCGTTTGCGAGGGAATGGATGCGAACGCGATGAAGGAAAAGCTTAAAGCTTCGCGAACGCGGAAGAGAGGTCGTGAACGCGAAGAACAAACGGACCTACAACTGCTGAAGCCAAAAACCAGCAATCTTCCTAAGTTCAAAATCACTCCGAGACACCTCCGAAACACTCCCGAGCCCTCGGGGCTCCTAACAAATCACATGCACTGACTCAACAACATCCTACGAACTTAACCGTGCGATCAAATCGTCAATATCACATCATATACATCGAATTAAACCTCAAAATCCATGAATTCTATCAAATTTCAAAAAACACCAAATTTCCCATTTTAAGGTCAGAAACCCGTCAAACGTAGTCCGATTTCAACCAAATTTTACAGAAAGTGCTTAAACCACATATATGACCTATACCGGGCGCCGAAACCAAAATACGAGCCCGATACCATCGCTTTCTAATCAGATTTCATTCTCAATTTCCTTAAATATTTTCAGAAAACAATTTTACTCAAAAGTTCATTTCTTGGGACCTCGAAAATTGATTCCGGGCATACGCCCAAGTCCCATATTTTCCTACGGACCCTCCGGGATCGTCAAATCACAGTTCCGGGTCCGTTTACCCAAAATGTTGTCCGTAGTCAAATTTATTCATTTTAATATCAAATCTTAGCATTTTTCACAGAATCTCATATTTAAGCTGTCCGGCTACGCGCCTGGACTGTGCACGCAAATCAAGGAAACTACAAATGAGGTTTTCAAGGCCACGGAAGTACGAAATGGGTAATAAAATAGGCGATGACCCTTTGGGTCGTCACATTCTCCACCTCTAAAACAATCGTTCGTCCTCGAACGGACAGAAGAAAGAAGTACATGCGTAGGAAAATAAATGAGGGTAACGGCTCCGCATATCGGGCTCGAACACCCAGGTCGATGCCTCAGGAGACTGACCTCTCCACTGAACACGAAAAGAAGGAAAACTCTTGGATCTCAACTGACAAACCTGTCGGTCTAGAATAGCTACCGGCTCCTCGTCATAAGATAAGTCGTTGTCCAACTGGACAGTGCTGAAATCTAACACATGGGCTGGATCGCCGTGATATCTCCGAAGCATGGACACATGAAAAACTGGATGCACGGCTGATAAGCTAGGCGGCAATACAAGTCTATAAGCCACCTCTCCCACTCGATTAAGAATCTCAAAAGGACCAATGAATCTAGGGCTAAGCTTGCCCTTTTTCCCAAATCTCATCACGCCCTTCATAGGCGACACTCAGAGCAATACTCGCTCACCAACCATGAAAGCCACATCTCGAACCTTGCGATCTGCATAACTCTTTTGCCTGGACTGAGCTGTACGAAGCCTATCTTGAATGATCCTAACCTTTTCCAGGGCCTCCTGAACCAAATCAGTACCCAACAACCGAGCCTCTCCCGGCTCAAACCATCCAACCGGAGATCGACACTGCCTACCATATAAAGCCTCATAAGGAGCCATCTGGATACTCGACTGGTAGCTATTATTGTAGGTAAACTCTGCTAAAGGCAAGAACTGATCCCATGAACCTCCAAAGTCAATAACACAAGCTCGGAGCATATCCTCCAATATCTGAATAGTCCGCTCGGACTGTCCATCCGTCTGAGGATGAAATGCTGTGCTCAAGTCCACCTAGGTGCCTAACTCTCGCTGAACTGCTCTCCAGAAACGCGAGGTAAACTGCGCGCCCTGGTCCGAAATGATAGATACCGGCACACCATAAAGGCGAACAATATCCCGAACATAGATCTCAGCTAACCTCTTGGATGAATAGGAAACTGCCACAGGATAGAAATGCGCTGACTTGGTCAGCCTATCAACAATGACCCAAACTGCATCGAACTTCTTCCGGGTTAACGGAAGTCCAGTAACGAAGTCCATAGTGATCCTCTCCCACTTCTACTCGCGAAGCTCAATCCTCTAAAATAAACAACTAGACCTATGATGCTCATACTTAACCTGTTGACAATTCAAACACCGCGCCACATATGCCACAATATCATTCTTCATTCTACGCCACCAATAATGCTGTCGCAAATCCTGATACATCTTCGCGGCGCCCGGATGAATAGAGTACCGGGAACTATGGGCCTCCTCTAAAATCAACTCTCGAATCCCATCAACATTTGGCACACAAACTCGCCCCTGCAATCTCAAAACACCATCATCATCTAAGGTCACCTGCTTGGCACATCCGCGCTGCACCGTGTCTCTAAGGACACACCAATGGGGATCATCAAACTGCGGATACACTCCAATAATGAAGAACGAGCGACCGTAAAAGCCACCACTCGACTAGGCTCAGAAATATCCAACCTCACAAATCGATTGGCCAAAGCATGAACATCCAAGGCAAGCAGCCTCTGACTGACCGGAATGAAAGAAATACTGCCCATGCTAGCTGACTTCCTACTCAAAGCATCGGCCACTACATTAGCCTTCCCCGAGTGATATAAGATGGTAATGTCATAATCCTTCAACAACTCTAACCACCTTCTTTGAGTCAAATTCAACTCCTTTTGCTTGAACAAGTACTGAAGACTCTTATGATCCGTGAACACCTCACACGCCACGACATACAGATAGTGCCTCCAAATCTTCAATGCGTGGACAATGGCTGCCAACTCCAAATCACGCACTGGATAGTTCTTCTCATGAATCTTCAACTGCCTCGAAGCATAAGCAATGACCTTGCATCTTGCATCAACACTGCACCAAGCCCAATACGGGAAGCATCGCAATAGACTGTATAAGGCCCTGAATCTGTGGGCAAAACCAATACCGGTTCCGTAGTCAGAGATGTCTTGAGCCTCTGAAAGCTCGCCTCACACTCGTCCGACCATCTGAACTGGGCACCCTTCTGGGTCAACCTGGTCATCGGGGCTGCAATAGATGAGAACCCCTCCACGAACCGACGATAATAGCCTGCCAATCCCAAGAAACTTTGAATCTCTGTAGCTGATGCCAATCTAGGCCAGTTCTTGACTACCTCAATCTTCTTTGAGTCAACCTGAATACCCTCTGCTGATACGACATGACCCAGGAATGCAACTGAACTCAACCAGTACTCACACTTCGAAAACTTTGCATATAGCTGACTGTCCTTCAGAGTCTGAAGAACCACTCTAAGATGCTGCTCGTGCTCCTCCCATATATCATCAATGGAGACTATCATGAACAAATCCAAATAAGTCCTGAACACTCGGTTCATCAAATCCATAAAAGCTGCTGGGCCATCTGTCAACCCAAACGACATGACTAAAAACTCGTAACCCGTACAGAGTGCAGAAAGCTGTCTTACGGACACCAGATGCCCTAATCCTCAACTGATGGTAGCCAGATCTCAAGTCTATCTTTGAAAATACCTTGGCACCCTGAAGCTGATCGAACAAATCATCAATCCTCAGGAAACTCACGAACAACGGGCATCAAATAAATAGAGGGAACCTCAACGCTGGGATCCCGCACATAAGCAAAATAAGCCAAGCACCCCTTCTCGACCATACGCCGAGCCTTCACGTACGAAACAACACTGCGGTAGAATGACCAAGAGTTTCTTTCCACTCCAAACGGGGCGAATCCGGTAAGGCAAGGTCACCGTCTTGGCATGACAATCCAAGATAGCATGATTTGGGGATAACCAGTCCATCCACAATATAACATCAAAGTTGACCATACCTAAAAGTAACAAATCAACACAGGTCTCTAGACCCCCCAATCACCACAATACAAGAACGATGTACTCGATCGACCACGATAAAATCAGCCACCGGTGTAGATACATAAACAGGAATACTCAGTAGATCACTAGGCATGACCAGGTATGGTGCAAAATAAGAGGACACATACGTATACATAGACCCTAGATCAAATAGCATTGAAGCATCTCTGTCAAAAACCCGAGTAGTACCTGTTATGATTGCAACTGAAGACTCAGCCTCTGGCCTGGCTGGAAGAGCATAACATTAGGGCTGGGCCCCACCACCCTAAACAACATCTCTGGGATGGCCAGCTGCTGGATGGACTCCACCTTTAGCGGCTTGAGGTCCACCTCTATGACCTGTACCTCTACCTCTAGCACCTCTACCCCCACCTCTAGCTGGCTGGGCAGGTTGTGGAACACCTGGTGCCTGTACCATGGAGCGAGAACCCTGATTCTGAGACCCACCAGAACCTCGGGGGAAAAACCTAGAAATATGCCCTAAACCACCGCAACTATAACAAGGCCTCTGCTGATGTGACTGCTGACTTTGCAGCTGGCCCTGTCAACCCTGATAACCACCCTGGAAATTCTGATGCGGCGGTGCACCGATAAGTGCTGGTGGCGCACTGTAAGGCTGCTGATCGGAATAGTGCATCTAATAACCACGACCACCTGAAGTACCATGGAAAACCTGAAGAGCTGACTGAAAAGGTCTGGGAGGATGACCTCTGCCTGAAGAATCCCTT
This sequence comes from Nicotiana knightiana, assembly GCA_005239525.1. Taxonomy (NCBI): domain Eukaryota; kingdom Viridiplantae; phylum Streptophyta; class Magnoliopsida; order Solanales; family Solanaceae; genus Nicotiana; species Nicotiana knightiana. The sequence continues at coordinate 42,144 of MDKJ01316514.1, read as the reverse complement.
CCCCCAGATGAGGCTCCACTGAAACGACCGAAATGACGGGGCCTTTTGTCAGCCCCCTAACCACCACCCTATGACAAAATCATTTCAATCCTCCTGGCCACATTGGTCGCATCCTGGAACGATATATCCGTACCTGACTCTCTAGCAAACTGAATTCTGATAGGCCAGGCCAATCCCTCGATAAACCTCCGAACCCTCTCCCGATCAGTGGGAAGTATCATAAGAGCATGTCGGGCTAGAGTCTGAAGAACCACTCTGAGATGCTGCTCGTGCTCCTCCTAAATGCGGGAGCATATCAATATATCATCAATGAAGACTATCACGAACGAGTCCAAATAAGGCCTGAACACTCGGTTCATCAAATCCATAAAAGCTGCTGGGGCATTTGTGAACCCATACGACATGACTAAAAACTCGTAATGCCCGTACCGAGTGCGGAAAGTTGTCTTAGGGATATCGGATGCCCTAATCCTCAACTGATGGTAGCCAAATCTCAAGTCTATATTTGAAAATACCTTGTCACCCTGAAGCTGATCGAACAAATCATCAATCCTCGGTAGTGGATACTTATTCTTGATTGTAAACTTGTTCAATTGCCGGTAATCACTGCACATTCTCATCAAACTATCCTTTTTCTTCACAAACAAAACTGGAGCACCCTAAGGAGAAATGTTTGGCCTAATGAAACCCTTGCCAAGAAAATCATGCAACTGGTCCTTCAACTCTTTCAACTCTGGTGGGGCCATGCGATACGATGGAATATAAATGGGCTGGGTGCCCGAAGCTAGATCAATGCCCTGTCGGGTGGCATACCTGGCAGGTCTGAAGGGAAGACCTTAGGAAACTCACGAACCACGGGCACTGAATCAATAGAGGGAACCTTAACGCTGGGATCGCGCACATAAGCCAAATAAGCCAAACACCCCTTCTCGACCATACACCGAGCCTTCATGTATGAAATAACACTGCGGGTAGAATGACCAGGAGTTCCTTTCCACTCCAAACGAGGCGAATCCGGTAAGGCTAAGGTCACCGTCTTGGCATGACAATCCACGATAGCATGATATAAGGATAACCAGTCCATCCCCAATATAACATCAAAGTCGACCATCACTAAATGAAACAAATCAACATGGGTCTCAAGATCCCCAATCACTACAACACAAGAACGATGGACTCGATCGACCATAATAGAATCAGCCACCGGTGTAGATACATAAACAGGAATACTCAGTGGATCACTAGGCATGACCAGGTATGGTGTAAAATAAGAGGACACATACGTATACGTAGACCCTGGATCAAATAGCACTGAAGCATCTCTGTCACAACCCCGAATAGTACCTGTAAGGACTGTATCTGAAGACTCAGCCTCTAGCCTGGCTGGACGAGCATAACATCAGGGCTGGGCTCCAACCACATCTCTGGGACGGCTGGCTGCTGGTTGGCCTCCACCTCTAGCGGCCTGAGCTCTAACACTCTATGACCTCTACCTCCACCTCTAGCACCTCTACCCCCACCTCTAGCTGGCTGGGCAGGCTGTGGAACACCTGGTTCCTGTACCATGGCGCGAGAACCCTGATGCTGAGACCCACCAGAACCTCGGGGGCAAAACCTGGAAATATTCCCCAAACCACCGCAAGTATAACAAGGCCTCTGCTGATGTGACTGTTGACTCTGGAACTGGCCCTGTCGACCCTGATAACCACCCTGGAAATTCTGAAGCGGCGGTGCACCGATAGGTGCTGGTGGCGTATTGTAAGGCTGTTGATCGGAATAGTGCGTCTGATAACCAAAACCACCTGAAGTACCATGGGAAACCTGGAGAGCTGACTGAAAAGGTCTGGGAGGATGACCTCTGCCTGAAGAATCCCTGCCCTCAGATGAGGCTCCACTGAAACGACCGAAATGACGGGGCCTCTTGTCAGCCCCTTGACCACCACCCTGTGACAAAATCATGTCAATCCTCCTGGCCACATTGGCCGCTTCCTGGAACGATATATCCATACCTGACTCTCTAGCCATATGAAGTGTGATAGGCTAGGCGAATCCCTCGATAACCTCCGAACCCTCTCCCGATCAGTGGGAAGTATCTAAGAGCATGTCGGGCTAGAGTGATGAACCTGGTCTCGTACTGAGTGACGGACATGGATCCCTACTAGAGACGCTCAAACTACCTCCGGGGGTCCTCTCTCTGATTAATGGGAAGGAACTTCCCCAGAAATACCTCTGATAACTGAGTCCATGTCAAAGGTGTAGATCCAGCTGGTCTGGCTAGGCAATAATCTCTCCACCAACTCTTGGCTGCGCCAGATAATCGAAAAATAGCGAAGTCAACCCCATTGGACTCCACTATGCCCATGTTCCGAAGAACCTCATGGCAGGTGTCAGAATAATCCTGGGGGTCCTCTGATGGTGAACCAGTGAAAGTAGCAGTGAATAACTTAGTGAACATGTACAGTCTCCACAAAGCGTCTGCTGACATAGCTGCCCCCTCTGCTACCGGTGCTGCAATACCCGGCTGAGCAACTCCGGCTGGCTGAGGTGCCGGAGCCTGAACTGTGGAGCTAGATATTCTGGCACACGAGCGGCAGGAGTCTGGGCACCTCCCCCAGCCTGAGAGACGGCTGGTGCTATAGGAAGAAGACCTGTCTGTGCTACACTCTCCATGAGTCCGATTAGATGGACAAAGGCGTCCTGAAGCACTGGATAGCTATAAACCCCTCTAGGGCCTGAGCTGGTCCAACTGGGACTGCCGGAACTGGGACCTCCTCGTCAGACTCGACTTGAGGGTCCTCCAGTGGGGCTGCTGCTCTAGGCTGAGCCCGTCCTCGGCCTCTAGCACGGCCTCGTCCCCGACCTCGACCCCGAGTAGGAGCTATAGCAGGAGTGTCAGGCTGCTGGGCGGAACCAAGGGAAGCACGCGTCCTCAGACTCTACCAAGTTGTCCATGAGTTGTGAGACCTAAGTAACCTAGTGCTCTTATACCAACTTGTCACTCCCCGAAATCCCACCATCGGGCCGTGATGGCGTCTAACATTGAACCCACTAGACAAACCAACGTATATAGATAAACTAGCATATCAACACCAATTTAATAGGATAAACTAAATGGTTCACTATTTAACAACGGAAATAAATGCGGTTTCAAGCTAAATAAAGAAAATCATAATACAACAACGCAAAATTTCACAAAACCTGGAGTCACAAACTCACGAACTGTCTAAGAGTGCTAAATACAAGTCTGAAAGGAAATACATCTCTGCCTCTAAAACTAGAGTAAAAATAAGACAGAATCAAAGACAAAGGGATGGAAGAGACGCCAAGGCCCACAAACACCTGCGGGTATACCTTGAAGCCTCTGTGATAAGCTAGAAGACACTCCCACTAATGATGTCCTCTGGGTCCGGCTGCATAATCTGCACAACATAAAAGAAGTGCAGGTGTAGCATTAGTAAAACCGACCCTATGTACTGAGTAAGTGCCGAGCCTAACCTCGACGAAGTAGTGACGAGGCTAAGACACGACAACAAAATGTATCTGTGCAATTCAATAATATAGCAGAAACCACGAGCCCGAATATATAATTTGTTTTTAAATTCGACCCCAAAACGAGGTCTTAATCAAGAAAATTCAAAAGGGCCTAACTCTACCCAAATTCCATATTTTCTACTCTAATTTGCATGTTTTAGGCTTAAGAATTCATTAATTATAGATGAAAAATGAAGGAAATGAGTTAAAATTTACTAACCCAAGAAGTTTTGAGGAAGGAAGGATTCAATGGATGTCTAAGGGCCTTGGGGAAGAAGAAGTTCATTATTTTCTAAGTGAATCCCGTAGTTACTGGTTCTGGAAATATTTATATACCACTGGGAAAAATTTCCCTTCGCGTTCGCGGAAGTGAGGTCGCATTCACGAAGGGTAGACTGGGCAAGCCAACGCGTTCGCGGAATGGAGAATGCGAACGCGAAGAGTAAAAAGGCTGGGGTCCAGAAGTTAACTTACGCGAACGCGTGGGACATCATGCGAATGCGATGAAGGGGAACTGTAAGGCTACGTGTTTGCGGTCAACTGCACATGAACGCGAAGAGGAAAAGAGGGCTAAGCCCTCTTGGTCAAATAACCCTACGCGTTTGCGAGGGGATGGATGCAAACGCGATGAAGGAAAATCTTAAAGCTTCGCGAACGCGGAAGAGGGGTCGCGAACGCGAAGAACAAATGGACCTGCAACTGCTGAAGCCAAAAACCAACAATCTTCCCAAGTTCAAAATCACTCCGAGACACCTCCGAAACACTCCCGAGCCGTCGGGGCTCCTAACAAATCACATGCATTGACTCAACAACATCCTATGAACTTAACCATGCGATCAAATCGCCAATATCACATCATATACATCGAATTAAACCTCAAAATCCATGAACTCTATCAAATTTCATAAAACATCAAATTTCCCATTTTAAGGTCAGAAACCCGTCAAACGAAGTCCGATTTCGACCAAATTTTACATAAAGTACTTAAACCACATATATGACCTGTACCGGGCACCGAAACCCAAATACGGGCCCGGTACCATCGCTTTCTAATCAGATTTCATTCTCAATTTCCTTAAATATTTTCAGAAAACAATTTTACTCAAAAATTCATTTCTCGGGCTTGGGACCTTGGAATTCGATTCCGGGCATACGCCCAAGTCCCATATTTTTCTACGGACCCTCCGAGACCGTCAAATCATGAGTCAGGGTCCGTTTTTCAAAAATGTTGACCGTAGTAAAAGTTATTCATTTTAATATCAAATCTTAGCATTTTTCACAGAATCTCATATTTAAACTGTCTGGCTACGCACCCGGACTGTGCATGCAATTAGAGGTAACCACAAATGAGGTTTTCAAGGCCTCGGAAGTACGAAATGGGTAATAAAATAGGTGATGGCCCTTTGGGTCGTCACAACAGAGTCCCGCCGTACAAAACAATACACATCTAACTCATACTAACCAAACAAGCAACTCCGAAGAAAATGGAGCGCACCAATATCTTCCGCTGAGCTGATAGCCTACTTGGAGGGCTCTCGACCTGTCTATCAGGACCTGCGGGCATGAAACGCCGTGTCCCCGGGCAAAAAGGGACGTCAGTACAAATAATGTACTGAGTATGTAAGGCATATAAATAAGTGCATAACAGGCATAGAGGAAATATAGAGTAAATGACTTCACCTGTAAGTCTGAATAACTTTATAAATCATGAAAAAATTATAGTATCATGCATATGCGTATGAATGCCATGTCGTGCATAGATACATGTCTCATAACATCATCAACCTCTGAAGGCATCCCATCATATCATCTTGGCCACTGTGGGCAAAATCATCAATGTATACCAGCTAATCAGGTGGTGATGCATATATAACGCCATAACCTTTTCCATATTCCATATACATATATATGCGTATATAACTCCGTATGAGTCACGGGTCAATGTACATGTATAAATGCATGAAATGCATAAGAAATACGTTAATAGAATTTTTTTCAAAATGCCATAAAAATCAATATACCTTTCGGATAAACATTATCAAATACGTATTTTTTTAGGACCCATGAACAAAAGATAATAATAATTCACATGGGGAATCAAGAATATAGACACCCCTAGTATTTCTATGAATAGAGTAATTTATGGAAGTTGTGCATTTGCTCGTTTCATTTGTGTTGTATAGATCATGCCAAAAACAAAGAAGGGATAAAATTAACATATGTAAGAAGATTCTCTTAACAATCCCTCTAGCACATGTCAATGGCGACAACACGTAACGGCAAGATCGGAGTAAGAAAAAAATCTGTCTTCATATGATCAAAATATTTCCAAACTTTATCGAGCAAACCAGAATGTTTACAACTGGATAGAAGAGCTATAAATACATACACATCACCTATAAGATAATTTCATATATACAAGCAGTGTATCTCTTTCCCGATATGTAACAAAGAGAGACCTGCACATGCTTGAAGTAAGCTTACCTTGCTCAATTTTTAATCCATCTCTCTTAATGAATTTGATCACAATGTTTTTTAACTTCTCTTGCTGAAGCCTTGACTTTGAAAAATGAAGTGATTTCATTTTGTTGTGAACTCTAGAGTCTTCTCAACAGAATCCTTAACTAAGAGTCTATCAATAGACATGGCACAAGAATGAGAGATAAGGTGCCATGTCTTAAATTTTCTTGCCACCACTTCCTTACTACCTTAATTAAATGGCAATTTTCTGCCAGGTTTGTGACATCCTAAGTGGATGTTTTTTCCCCTAATATTTATCCAAACCATTCTTAGACAATTGTCAACAAATTTAAGTTAATCTCCCACTTAAAAATCCATAATTACCCAATTATCCACATAGTTAAAAATTATCTCAAATTACTTTAAATATTACTCACTTTTAATACACCGTATACACCTCACTATCATGGTCATGTGGTACCTTGTATGGTACTAGTCCACAAATATCGGGTTCGGACCGTATTTTATCCCAGATTGTCAAACTTTGATGAAACTCATTTCCTTCAATTCACTTACCTTCTCATCTTCACGACTTTACTTATCACTTGTTTGAAATAACATGATGCTTATAATCCCAAAATAAATCTCGTTGCCAAACTTACGTCGATTAACTTACGAGAAAACTTTAACGTACGAGGATGTAATATCTCATTTCCTGACTTTCATCAATTTAATTATGACGTACTTTCATATACGAAAACGTGGGGAGTAACATCATTCCCCTCTTTGGAACATTCGTCCTCAATTGTTGACTGATGCTCTTATCATTTTCATAACTTATAGCTCTTTCGAATACCTTAATACTCCTCTTTCCATCTAGGAAACTGTTCTATGAATGAATCCTAAAGGACAGGGCATTCCCCCCTTTAAGCCTCTTTCTCACACCACGACTTGTAGTCAGAATCCTTCTAGTCTCGTAACATTTTCTACCTTCTATCAGGCAGCCTTTAGGACTCTAACTTTTTGTGTGCGCCTATGCGACTCTTATTTTCTCTTTCCTCCAGTTTATAGCCAATCTCTAGGCTTCACTTGTGAACATATACAAAATTATGTCAATATGTCCCTCTGGCGTCATTAGCTTTACTACATCTACGTAGGCCATACTATACCATAATTCTTACTTTGATTTATTGTTACTGAGGTCTGCCACCAAACTTTAGGTTACTCTCGTTGCTTATCCTATATGCATAAAGCTAAATCTTTTAACGCTTCTTCATTACTGTCCATCTTAAGCCTGATGGCCCAATCTCATCTCGTACCTTGCAACTTTTACCCATCCACCATTGATTCACCTCAACGTTGATCTACAATCGTTCATTGATAACGTGAAATTTCTTACGTAATATATTGCCACTAATGCTTATGTTTCATCAGGGAATATCTGGAGTAATTTCCATTATCGTATTTCATAATATCTCAATATGATTCACCTCACGTGGGTATTTTAATCCTGTACAATTCATGAACTCCTCTTCTAATCATTACTCAATCGATGGCCCAAACGTCATCCTTTATCTATAACAATTACACCCTCATTGTACAATCAGGGCATCATCCCATCTCTTCTAAATGCCATTAGTCTTAGACTCCTTTGAGTTCCTTCAGGCTATGAGCTTTCTAAAACTTAGAGATACCATCACCTTTCTTATTTTCATGGGCTTAATCCTGAGGACTTATCCATTATCATCACCTTCTCACTCGCCCTTTCTTATCCTTATTCTTGTCTTCCTAAGACCTTGTCGCTTTACCATACTTTAGTTTGCGACCTACAAATATTCATTTATACTACTCGAAACCATTCTTCAACATGCCAGCACCATAGATTTCCTTATGTTATTCTGGAATATCAAGCAAGACATCACATGGTCTCAAACTCTTCTTTTACTCTCTTAACTAAACATCCCGATACCTAGAAACCATAGGTTGGAAAATTTTCCACTAATGATGCCACTATCATTCCTGGATACTGAATCCCAGTGCTTTGGACCATTCACTACCTTCTGCACTTAAGTCTCGTACGTTTTTTAGCTTCACCTTTACCTTACTTACCTTAAAATATCACCTCACATTCTTCTATCTCTTTCATGACTTCCCTTCCACATAGGTATAATTCATATCCACAACTTGAAGCTCGATTATAATTCTTGCACCTCTAGTGCATACACAATCCAGTTGGAGCTTCATACTGACTCCCTATGAGGCTGGTACTCTTCTAACTAGATTTACCGTAGAGCCATTATAGAATATGGCTATTGTACTACCTCTCTTGTACCTCTTATATTAAGAGTGATCTTGCAATGTTCTCAATCACAATTTCTATAATTTTCTGGTTACAATAATCAGACTTTTGATTTACTTGGTTGATGTAACTCCTTAGTTTCCTCTTCCTTTTGATCAGCCTTTATGTATGCTTAAGATATCTTCCGATCTGCGGCTCCTGGTATTATTTATTACTTTAGCCTTTCATGGGTACTATGGAATATCCATATTACGATCTTCTAACAATTCAATCCTTTGTCTTTGAGCTGGACTAAACTCTTTATTTTACTTATACCGGAGTCTTCTACGACTGTATGAATGTCAGTATATATGATGCATGGATTATATTCTGAAATTGTAAGTACACTCATGATGTAAATGTAAAGACCCGTAAAATTTTCTTGTTAAAAAAATAAAATAAAATAAAAATAATAAAATAATAATAATGCCTGAATGAGTCCCCGAGTTGTTGTTATTGTGGAAATTTTTGAAACGGACCTAAATTGAGTAAAAAGTATCCCGAGACTTAAAGAATAAAATTTTCTAGAAAGTAGGTGTTATGCGACGCACTATGCGATCACACAGCGTGTATGCTGACCGCATAATAGTCGCATACCTAGGCAGATCACTGTCCCATTTGAGGTCAACTATGCGGTCCAATATGCGATCGCATTCCAGTTCTGCGGACCGCATAAGCTGTCACATTGTTGCCTTTGATTTTGGGAGGGAATTTATGCGACGCATTATGCGATCGCATAATGTGTATGCGGACCGCGCAATGGTCGCATACCTGGGCAGTGTGTTTCAAATTTTGGCCCATCTTGAGGGCCATTATGCGGTCGATGCGGACCACATATCAGGAATGCGATCGCATTCCTGACCACATTCTTGTGTCGTGTCCTATTTTTCTAATTTTAAAACCCAACCCTAATTCATTAAATACACCCCACCCCTTCATTTCTAACCATTTTTCTGAGATATTAGAGAGAGGAAAGAGTGGGTTCTAGAGAGAGAACGTCTCAACTTCATCAAATTGGTTTTCCTTCATCACTCAAGCTTGGAACTAATCAAGTATAACACAAATTTCTTCACTCTAAGAGGTAAGCTTCAATCCCATTAACCCTAAATTTCCAGATTTTTGTTAAATGAAACATGGGTAGGGTAGTTCGTAAAGATGGGGTTAAGAATCTTGCATGCATGTACCCATTTTATCATAATCTAGTAAAATAAAATAGGTTGGAGTAACCTTTCACTAAAAAGGGGTTATTTAATCTAAAGGAACACCTTGTGTTTGATAAAAAGCTCAAATGAGTTCAAGACATGTTCATGATTCCTAATTCTAAGTTTAAATGTGCCGCATTGTGAATTAGATTGAAGGGTCTAGAAGGTCCGGTGATTTGAGATAGAAATTAAGGAAAAATCCCGGTTGAAGGTATGTATGGCTAACTTTAACCTTCGTAAAATCCTTTTTGGGTTCGAATATGTGGTATGTGTACCTTGTTTGGAAATGTGTGAATTGACTATTCAAACGTGCTAAGACGTGAGACTTTATTCTTTGATTCTTCCTGGTTGATTGTCATGCTATTGTGCTGTATGAAGTTGTAAAAGGTGCTTGATGGGCAATGAACGGAAGATTGATAATGTGCTCAAATGTGGGAACGTGTAAAATATTTGAAAGCCATACGTGGAAAGTAATGAAAAGAGTATTGTGAAATAATGTAACTGAATTGAGCGAATGTGGCAACACCGTGTTCATGGAATTTCTACTTGATAGATGTTATGGGGCCTTGGGCCCAAAGAAATGGGCTGTTAATATGAACTTGTATTCCTTGAAAGGATAATTCTTGTGATGTAATTGTTTGTGGTTGCTGTTATGAAATATGATTGTCAGGTGGGATCAGGTTGCGCGCCGCAACACAAAGTAATAAGCTTCATGAGGCGTGAGGTAATAAGGGTGGCCGAGGTAATAAGGATGGAATGTGATCATTATCACTACTGAAATGAAAATCTATGAACTCCTGAATATGATGATGTTGAAAAGGGAAAAAGGAGAGATTGTGAAACTTGTTTGATTGTTGTTGTTTCTTTCCAATTGCATTGATTAATTGGTTCTATTACTGTCTCTTAATTGTGTACTGTTTGATTGTACTTGGGGTAAAGTTTTTTTATACATACTAGTACTATTCCACAATACTAACGTCCTTTTTGCTAGGGGCGCTACATCTTTTATATGGATGTAGGTGGGTCCATAGCAGGTAGCTCAGCTCGCCGTTAGTGGTGTTTTCTCCTCATCCTCTTTCAGTTGTACTGGTGAGCCCCTCTTCCTCTCGGGGCCATGTGTAGTTCCTGCCATCTCCTTTTGAGTATATTATGTATTGTAAGGTATAACCTGGGCCTTGTTGCCGGCAAGTATTGTATAAACTCCTAGCACTCTTAGAGGCTCCGTAGATACTATGTGGGTGTATATGTATATTTTGGGCAGTGGTTGTATTTGTTCGTAATCGTGGTCCGTATTGGGAAGTGTTGTATCTATTATGTATGTTTTGGGAAATCTACTATAATAATGTAACATGAGGAAAAATTGGACTTATTGTGGTAACCACACACTTTTAAGCTTATCTCACTGTTTCACATAGATAATGTATGGTATAAACACGTTGGGTAGGAATGGCAAATTAGGTTCGCTTGACTAGGATCACCCAGTTGAGCACCGGTTGCGTCCCTCGATTTTGGGGCGTGACAGTAACTAACTCTGAATCACTGAGTGAATAATTTCCTTTCATTCCTTCTCAGCTTTGTTTAAACATAGGCAATTATTTTTCCTGGTCTTTCTGCACCCTTGTTACGTGCATACTTAACTTATCTTAGTGCCCATATATTTTGGAATTCCATACCACTCATATGATCTTGAATATCACTTCTGATTTTTACTTCTTGTCTGTTAGCCACAGTAGGTTCCACTTTCTTATTGAGTGCATACAATTTTTTTGTGAGACTATTTTTACATGACCATTTCTCTTTCAAGTTACTATGTTTAGGTTGAAGCTTTCTTCCTTATTTCCTCAGCTAGACTTTAATTGTAGTACTTAGGGAGGACCCTCTGATTCTTGCAAGCCTGTGAGCTTATTACACCATTTATCGGAAGATTTTTTTTTGTCCTTCCACGCCTATAATTATTCGTAGTTACTTAACTCCACACCCTTGTGCTTGTAGAGTTGCTTTGGAATTGATATTTTGACTATCTTCCCAGTGGCATTCTCTTTTATTTTCATAATACTCGTATTGTACCTTTAACTACCCGAACTCCTATCTGAATATGACCAAGGATCACCTGAATTCCCCATGTTGGTGTTCACTATGTTTATCTTGCATGATCTGTGGATTTGTTTGTATCCTTTTGTCTAGCAATAACTAGCCTCTTCCTGAATCAATTACTAACTATTCGTCAGCCCATTCTCATCTCCATATTCCGCGTAATCTTTCTTGGGTTATTTCCTTGTCTTAAATTACCTCAAATACTGGCTCCTTATCTATTAATAACATCCCATGCAGGAACCCTTACTTCTTTTTTTTTGACGTCGTTCTTACATAATGTTCTGGAATCATAGCATCTGTAACATTTGGATAAGTGAAATCTCATTCCTTTCTCATTTTTATCGCGTTCTTCCTTTACCATTCCATAATTACTAGAACCACTTAATTCTGACTTAATGTCGTATCACTCCATATTCCCCCCTTTAGGGGAGTACTAAGGTTTAGTGCTACGATGATCTACGTATAAATGTTTTTTACCTCTTTATCTTTGGCGTCTCTCCACATCATCGATGATCCTTCAGAATTCTCAACTAACGCAAACCATCCATCCATCATTTTAGGTTACTCTAACCCCAGCCAAATCCTGATATCCTGTCGTTCTATTAAACCATATCCATTAGCTCCCATTGGGCATGACTAAGATTAACATAGGTGTTACCTCTGTTATTGTTCAATGAAACTCAAAAAGCTTATATCTCCTTTCCTGAATGGTAAATAATAATAATCTTTATTAAATGGCTACCTCGTACCCTTCTTCACCTTCCTTCTTTTACTTGCTAAAACTTGTGTCTAACTTCCGATTCTACGATTCCTTTTTACCGTAAGAGTGGATAAGTATTATTTCCTAAAAGTTCCTTATAAAGAACCGTACACCTTTTAGTACATGCATCATCTGCTGAAGACCTCTCGTTTACTCATCATAAGCAAGTTGCAAAATCGAGTTCCTCTAACTCAACATGTCCATAGATATATCTCTTATCGATCGTCTTTCTGAATGTAGTCGTCGTCTTATTATGAATAGAAATTCGGGATTGGAATTCTTATAAGTGAGCTCTACCACACGATCTAGAGTAAGAAGAACGAGTGACAATCCTAAATGCCCGGTAGCTTCCTGCTTATAAGTGTGGTGCACGACACACCCATAAACAAGACTCTACTAGACACAGCTTGTAGACTCCCTAGGATAGAACTGCTCTGATACCACTTTTGTCACGACCCAAACCGATGGGCGGCGACGGGCACCCGGTACCTTACTCAACCGAATACCAAAATAACGTATCTTTTCATGTCATACTATCATATATAACTGGGCCGAAGAGGCTGCCGTGAAATAGGTAGAATACAACAGGTAATGCCAACTTATACATAAGACCTATGGCCTCTAGGACCAAAATAACCACTTGAACACTGAACATAGGCCGGCAAGTCCATATAATATTTTACGTACATGACATCTGTCTACAAGCCTCTAAGAATACATAATTTTCATAAAGGTTGGGATAGAGTCCCACCATACCAAACAATACACATCTAACTCATACTAACCAAACAAGAAACTCCGAAGCAAATGGAGCACACCAATATCTTCCGCTGAGCTGATAGCCTACTTGGATGGCTCTCGACCTATCTATCGGGACCTGCGGGCATGCAACACTGCGTCCCCGGGCAAAAGGGGACGTCAGTACGAATAATGTACTGAGTATGTAAGGCATATAAATAAGTGCATAACAGACATGGAGGAAATATAGAGTAAATGACTCCACCTATAAGTCTGAATAACTTTATAAATCATGAAATAAGTATAGTATCATGCATATGCGTATGAATGTCATATCGTGCATAGGTACATGTCTCATAACATCATCAGCCTCTGAGGGCATCCCATCACCCCATCTTGGCTACCGTGGGCAAAATCATCAACGTATACCAGATGATTAGGTGGTGGTGCGTATATAACGCCATAACCTTTCTCATATTCCATATACATATATATACATACATATATACACGGATATAACGCCGTCTGAGTCACGGGTCAATGTACATGTATAAATGCATGAAATGCATAAGAAATAGTTAATAGAATTTTTTTCAGATTGCCATAAAAATCAAAATGCCTTTCCGATAAACATTATCAAATACGTATTTTTCTAGGACCCATGAACAGAAGATAATAATAATTCACATGGGGAATCAAGAATATAGACACCCCTAGTATTTCTATGAATAAAGTAATTTATGGAGGTTGTGAATTTGCTCATTTCATTCGTGTTGTATAGATCATGCCAAAAAGAAAGAAGGGATAGCCTGAACATACCTGAGACGATTCTCTTAACAATCCCTCTAGCACACGTCAATGGAGACAACACATAACAGTAAGATCGGAGTAGGAAAAAAGTCCGTCTTCATATGATCAAAATATTTCCAAACATTATCGAGCAAACCAGAATGTTTACAACTGGATAGAAGAGCTATAAATACATACAAATCACCTATAAAATCATTTCGTATACACAAGCCATGTATCTTTTTCCCGATATATAACAAAGAGAGACCTGCACATGCTTGAAGTAAGCTTACCTTGCTCAATTTTTAATCCATCTCTCTTAATGAATTTGATCACAATGTTATTTAACTTGTCTTGCTGAAGCCGTGACTTTGAAAAATGAAGTGACTTCATTTTGTTGTGAACTCTAGAGTCTTCTCAATAGACATGGCACAAGAATGAGAGATAAGGTGCCATGCCTTAAATTTTCTTGCCACCACCTCCTTACTAACTTAATGAAATGGCAATTTGCTGTTAGGTTTGTGACATCCCACGTGGATGTTTGTCCCCCTAATATTTATCCAAACCATTCTTAGACAATTGTCCACAAATTTAAGTTAATCTCCCACTTAAAAATTCATAATTACCCAATTATTCACATAATTAAAAATTATCTCAAATTACTTAAAATATTACTCACTTTTAATACACCGTATACACCTCACTATCATGGTCATGTGGTACCTTGTATGGTACTAGTCCATAAATATCGGGTTCGGACCGTATTTTATCCCAGATTGTCAAACTTTGATGAAACTCATTTCCTTCAATTCACTTACCTTCTCACCTTCACGACTTTACTTATCACTTGTTTGAAATAACATGAGGCTTATAATCCCAAAATAAATCTCATTCCCAAACTTACGTCGATTAACTTACGAGAAAACTTATACGTACGAGAATGCATGATGTAATATCTCATTTCCTGACTTTCATCAATTTAATTATGACGTGCTTTCATATACGAAAACGTGGGGTGTAACATTCTAGATTCGATCCATCTTTCGATTGTTACGAGGCATATTGCGCATTGGAGCGCTTCTTCGATGGAGTATGGTTGGTACTTTTCCTTGTTTGGCCTCGACTCTCTCTATGGAAACCTTGATTCCTTAGGTATGAGCCTGCTGGGATATTCTGATCCCTAGGGGGCTCCCGACTGGTCTTCCTCGGCCCTGATCTTTGACTGATACCGATTGTTCACATCCGCACAAGTTACGACGGGATATTCAACCAAGTTCTGCTTTAGTTGCTTCAAAGCTATTGAGCTTCGTTCTTTCAATCCTTGAGTGAAGGCATGCACTGCCCAGTCATCAGAGACTGGTGGTGATTCCATTCGCTCCATTTGAAAGCGAGATACAAATTCCCTTAGCATCTCGTTTTCTCTCTGTTTGTTTTTGAAGACGTCGGACTTCCTTGTAGCGACTTTGATGGCGCCGGCATGCGCCTTTATAAAAGAGTCTGCCAATATGGAAAATGAATCTATTGAATTCGGGGGTAGGTTATAATATCACATCATGGCCCTCTTTGACAGCGTTTATCCAAATTTTTTCAACAGGACAGACTCAATCTCGTCATCTCTTAAGTTGTTCCCTTTCACAGCACAAGTGTAGGCAGTAATGTGCTCATTGGGGTCCGAGGTCCCATTATACTTCGGGAGATTGGGCATCCTGAACTTCTTCGGGATGGGCTTCGGATCCGCACTTGACGGGAATGGCTTTTGCAAGAACTTCTTTGAATCTACCCCTCAGAATCGGTGGTGCGCCCGAGATCTGATCGACCCTCGAGTTATAGGTCTCCACCTTTTTGTCGTTAGCTTCTATCTTCTTTTCGCCTGATTCAATTCTTTTCGTGAGGTCTTCGAGCATCTTTATAACAGTGGGGTCGGCTGCTAATCTGTTGTTGCTCGACCTTTCTGGTGCTTGTTCGACTCGAGGAGCCGTTTCTGGCGATGCTGTGCTCGGGGTTTTTTGATGGCTTTGTAGCTGAGAAATATCTACTTTTTGTGCGTGTAACATTTCAAAAATGACATGAAGGCAAACTTCTCTTTCCGTTGGTATAGGAACTTATATCGACATGTTAGGCGTCGCGTGAGCCCACATCCACGGGGATTGGTGCTGGTGCCACCCCAGGGTTTTGCAGTGGTACACCGGCACCTGGAACAACTACACCGTTCTCTCCATGATCTTCGGGACCATTGTTTTCATGTACACTCGCTGAGTTAGACATCTTTTGACCTGAAATCAGAGATTCTTGGACAAGAAAAAATATGAAGAATAACTTGTGTTTTTAGAAAAACCAGCACTTAAAACAATCACTATTATTTTTGGCTCCATGGTGGACGCAAAACTGTTTACCTTGAAAATGGTAATAACAATTATATTTGGTTTTGTGGTTCTAAAAATATATGATTTAATTTTATGCTAGTTGTTAGGTAATAGATACTAAGTATGAGCTAGGATAACAAGGTAAGATCAAAGAAAAACAGTGACATGCAAACCAAGCAGTTGCTGATCAGGTCTCGAGCTGGTCGAGGCAGGGCCTCGAGGTTGAGATACGATGCCTAACTGAGGATGATTAATGAACACAATAAATGAAAGACAATAAATCTGTAGAACAAGTATTGAGCATATTAAGAAGGCAGAGAATGTTCTTGTTGTATTCAATATTTCGTGTCCTACCAAAAAATACAAAGATCCCCTTTATATAGGAGGGGGAATTCTATCATAGTACATGTGTAATTATTACAAAGTAACATAGCTGGTACAACTATTTAATGGTCTGGTATGGACCTGTACTATTCTGCAGACGTTCTTATCTTTAACCACGTGCTCGTGGGAGCTTCTCGCCTTTTCATGACAGTCTCCGATCTTTATTCCGTCTCGAGGTATATCGATCCTCGATATACTTCCTCGAGGAATGCACCTCGAGGGTGATCATCGGGTGTGCTTCCGATACAACCGCAGCCTGGCTCGGAATGCCGCAGAAACCTCAAAATCGGTCATCCTCGATTCTCACCGTATACACCTATTTTCCCACCAATACAGAAGGCAGAAAACCATTTCCTTAGTATTTAAGAGGAGATGCAAGTCTGCAAGTTAATATGAGTATAAACCACTCGTCGTACGTGAAGAGAAGTAAAATAAGATGATATTAATTCGATTAGGATGGAAGGACAGATGTTAGTATATGATATATTAGTGAATCCATATTGTATTGAAAGGGATAATGGGAATCTTATACGCAAATAGAAGAGTTCATCTCCAGCTATTACGATATTCCAAACTAGCAACTAAATCTTCCAAGAGAAGAAGAAATAAAGGAAAAAAAAAGAAGTACGAAGGGGGGGTTCCAGATATGAGAAACTAAGGAAAACAAAATAAATCAAACTTCATAGCATAACCCTTTCTCCATAACACTCCTACTTTATATCTCTATAAGTTTACTTCAACTAGGGTCCCAAATGTAATTGACTAATTGGACAGGTTCTTCAGTGGACTTTTGGACATACCACTCTTTCTAAGGGATCCAACTTTACCAGATCTGTTATCTTTGTGGCCTAATTAATATATTGAAGCTCATGTAGCCACTCCAACTTTTCTAGGTCTAGGATTAGGAGCATGAATATGGTTCATAAATCATAAATTCAAGACGCTGGTTCAAATTAGGAGTGGTAAAATGGTTAAAAGAAAACAGTTAACCACCCATATTATCTACTAAAAAATGGGTTGGATAATGAACATTTTAAAAAATAGTCAAATATAGATAAGAACCATATTATCCATTTAGAAAATAGATAAATAACGAATAACCAATGGATCTAACTTTTATATTTGTAAAACCTCAAATTAGGGATTCCTCAGTTAGGGAAACTAAGAATTCTCCCAAAAGTGATCATATGCAAGAAGTATAATTCGGCGGTTAACTCGTTTTTTATCCGTATAAAATATGGATCGGGTTGAATAATTTACCCGTTTTTTCATTATCCATTTTCGATCCGAACTATATCCGACCCGCCCCGCCCGTTTGCCACTCCTGGTTCAAACAAACATAGTGAGATAATACAATGAGGTATTCATTAAGTCAAACTATATCTTTCTGATTTACTTGCGCTTTACAGAATGAGCTCATTTCATTTGCCCATGGTTCATTAGATTGTTACCTTATTCTAACAGATCAAATATGTGTCACGTGTCAAGTGAAGCAACGTACCAAGTCAAAGAAAAATCAAAAAGATCATGTCACGTGTCAAGTTGGGTTGCCAAGTCAACCCAAAAAGCCTATCAAATATGCATGCATGTTGTGCATGTGATAGGTTCATACTAATTAAAATGTGATTTTACTCAAGTGAGCCAACAAAGGAGTTTTTCTTTAATATAATATTGTGTCCGTAACTAGAAATATGGATCTTCCATAAAGCCAAAATGACATTTGAATTTACAAAGAGAAGCGGAGAGATCAAAGAACAGGATCGGGACTTCGATCATGTATATATTTCTCTAAAAATTTCAAACTTTTTAGTGAAGAATGATGATAAACATGATTCATCACGCTCAAGATGGAATTCCCCGACCGAAATTCGACCATTGAAGTGTTCATGATGTAAAATCAAAATCAAGGTCAAGATTATAATTCAAAATCAATTTTTAATCCAGTAAAATTCGAGTTCATCACCCAAATAAAATACTCAAATCCTTAGTCTATATTTAAAGAGAAAAATTAGAGGACACCATTTGAATAAGAAACATTCTAGAGATTGACACCATTTATTTCCTTAAATCAAATTGTGCAGTTTTGTCATCATTTTCTTGTCCAGAATACTCTCAGAGATGAAATTTATGTTACAAACCTTTTTCTTTTCTTTTTTGCTAATGGAAGTAACTTTTATTGAACAAACAGAAGACTTATTATATGGAGGGCACTGAACGCATAATTTCAGTACCCAATTTTTTTTTTAATAGTACATTCAAAATAAAGGGGTGCGTGTTGGAAGAACATGATTTGTCTTCTTTCTTCTGGTTTCTTGCCTTTCCTATAGCAGGTCAGTTTTTCCACAATGTTGTTTGCTTCCCTATATATGTGGGCCACAGGAGGCCTCCCTAGCTGCTCCAGTAGAAGCCTGTAGTCATGTAATAAAAGTGAGTAAGCAAGATTCTCTGATTCTAGCAATTTGGCCAATACCTGTGAGTCGGTTTCCACAGTTAGAGGAGTAAGTGTATTTGTGACTGCCATTTTCAGCCCTTGTGACAGAGCTAGGAGTTCTATGTGTAAAGTAGAATGAGCATAGTTAATTGACGAAAAACCAGTAATCCAATTTCCTTCCCGATTTCGTATTATTCCCCCTCCTCCTCCCATGTTTGTTATTGGGTCATAGGCTCCATTCTATGTTAAGCTTGTAATATCCTGTGGGAGGGGGTGTTCAAGAAATTGTTATGGGTATTTTCTGAAGTTTATTATGGTATTGCGATACTAAGTGATGGTATTCTAGAGTATTGAAAATTATATCGTGGATGGTAAGAGTTTTTTCCGCATGGCTGAATAGTTTTTTATTCCTATTTCTCCAAATAGTCCATAGTGTTATAGATGCTTGTATTTTAACTGGGATTATGTGGTTGTTGATGAAAATGAAATTTGTGGTTGAGCATAGCTCACCAATTGATTTTTTAATGTTGGAGGGAGAGAGTGAGATGTTAAAAACATTCCAAATTGATGCAGCAGGGGGCAGGATATGAATATGTGTGTTGTTGTTTATGGTGTGGTCTGGCAGGTAGCACATGTGTCGGTATTGATAATATGTCGGAATGATAGGTTGGTTGTTGTAGGTAATTTATTATTAACAAGAAGCTAGAGAAAAAAATTTATTTTATTAATAGCTTCAGTTTTTCATACCCAGTTGGTTAAAGGTTTCAAGGAAGGTGGCAACGTATTTATATTTTTTAGGTAGTATATGTAGGCCGATTTGGTTGAAAAAGATCCATAGTTGGTGAACTTTCAGTAAAAAGAATCTTTCTTGGGTTCGAATTCCTTGATGTAGGTGTTGGTGAGCATGTGTTGGAGATGCAGGGGTAGTTGTATAGAAAGAGTAGTGAAGTCCCATTGTGAGTGTGGTAGAAGTAAGTTATTTACAGTTGTAGAAGGGTCTGTTAGGGTGAGAGGGCCTTGTATGAGGGATCTGAGGGAAGTAGTGGAAGTGATCTTGTTATCTTCTCAAATTCTTACGTTTGTACCTGTAGCAATGTTCCAGCCTATTCCTTGCTTGTAAATGTCATTATTCCTACTCATACTTTTCTATGTATATGAATGAGTGTTTCTGCAAATAATTTGATTTAGGGATTGCTATTTTTTGTATTTCTCCTTTAGGATTTTCACCCAAAGTTGTTCGGGTTGGGAGTAGAAGCTCCATGTTAGGCTGGAAATTAGGGAATTTTTTTTTGTAATTACGTTACGAATGCCTAGTCCACCCCAGGTCTTAGGAGTGGTAAGAGTTTCCCAATTTGTTAGATGGAGTCTTTTTCTTTTGTATCCGTTGACCCCCCAAGGAAGTTACGTTGGATGCGATCAATTCTATTAATAATATTTTTTGGAAGAGTATTGACTTGCATTACATATTGGGGGATTGTTGCAAGAGTAGACGTAATCAACGTAGCACGTCCTGCCAGTGATAACATGTTCGCTTTCCAACCTTGGAGTCGATTGTTCATGCAGTCAATGATATGTTGGTAATCCGTGCTTTTTGGGTGTCTGTTGGTAATTGGGAGACCTAAGTAGATCCCAAATTTATTGGTTGGAGTGATGTTGAGCATATTCGCAATTAGTTCTTGGGTGTTAGTGGAAACATTTTTTGAGAAAAGAATTTTTGATTTATCAAAGTTAATTTTTTGTCCGAGGATGAAAGAAAGTTTGTTGAATCTGTTGATGATGGATGTGGTATTTTTGGCATCTGCTATAGCGAAAAGAACTAAGTCATCTGCAAAGAGGAGGTGAGAAAGGTTTGTGGAGATTCTCCCTAATTTAATTGGGTTCCACATGTTGGTGGAAGTTTGAATATTAATGAGCCATGTAAGAGATTCCATACAGATTATGAACACTTATGGAGAGAGCGGGTCCCCTTGTCTAATGCCGCGTGTGGGATGGAAGGGAGCTGAAGGTTTATCATTTATTAAGATTGAAATGGAAGAAGATGTTACACAGGACATGATTAGTGAAATTAGTCTGTTAGGGAAGTTGAGACAGAGTAATGAATACCTTATGAAGGACCATTCCAGACGGTCAAAGGCTTTTTCGAGGTCAATTTTTAAAATCATGTGCCCTATTTTGCTATTGATTTTTGAGAAAGAGTGGATGGCTTCTTGGACAATGATGCCATTATCGGTTGTCCGTCTCCCCGGGATGAAGTTGCATTGGTTGGGGATAATTATTTTATGGAGAAGTGGTCTTATTCGGTGGACAATGACTTTAGTAATAGTTTTATAAATGTGTTACAAAGACTGATGGGACGATATTGAGTAATTTTTTCCGGGTTTTTGACTTTAGGGATTAGTACAATGTTAGTAGTATTAATTCATGAGGGATAGTATCTGTTACGAAGGCATCCATGCAAACTTTTATTATAGCGGTGCTAGTTTGTTGCCAAAGTTTTTGAAAGAAAATGGGATGAGGTCCATCAGGACCCGGTGCTTTAAGGAGTTGGAATGAGTCAATGACTTTTTAATCTCTAGAATGGACATGTATTTTGATAGAAGAAGTTGGTCAGTCGTATTAATAGCCTGTTGGTGAGGATGAGTGATATTTAAATCACTGAGGATGAGGTCAGTAGTGTATATTTATTTGAAGTGTGTTAGGATAGTTTGGGTGATTGTTTCTTTGTCTAGAGTCCAATTTCCAATTGTGTCAGTTATGCCAAGAATTCTATTTTTTCTTCTTCTATGAATTGTGGAAGTGTGAAAAAATTCTGTGTTTGTATCTCCATCGTTTAACTAGAGAACTCGAGGTTTTAGTTTCCAAAAATCTTCTTCCTGTTGTAGAATGTTGTTGTATTCAGCAGTTAGGTTAGTTTCAAGGTTGTAATGGAAAGGTTTTTTGAAAACAAGGTTCATTTGCTGAAGACCATCAATTCTAGCTGTTATTTGCCTTTTTAAAAAAAAAATATTTTCAAAAGAGGAAAGGTTCCATTGATGGGCTATTTTTTTGAAGTTATTAACGACAGAGGTGTAGTCAATATCAGGTTGCCATGAGTTAGTAACAAGATTTTTGAATTCAGGGTGGTGAAGCCACATTGTTTCAAACCTAAATGAGTAGGGTTTTTTTTGGGTTTGGCGTGTAAGGTTTAGGAGTATGGGGCAGTGGTCAGAATAAGTTGGAGGCAGGTATGTAATGTTGGAATCTTGGTAAAGCTGAATCCAAGCAGGGTTGCTCATAAATCTATCTAGCCTTTCAAGTATGAGTGAGCTTGAGCTTGCAGTATTTGGTTTGTTAGTCCAGGTGAAACGAGGCTCTGTGAATCTTAGGTCTATCATGTTCATATGATTTAAACAACTGTTAAAAGCTGCTACTCTATTATTGTTAATAAGGTTTCCACCTAGTTTTTCATTTGCATTAGTAATCTCGTTGAAATCACTGCACACTAGCCATGGTAGATGAATGATGTTTGTCATTTCCTTTAGATTTTTAAATAGTACATTTTTGTAAGTAATATTATTTCTAGCATATATTACTGAAAGAATCCAAGGGTTTGAAGAAGCACTTAACTTTACTGTGGCGTGTATTTCCTGCTCAGTGAGTACCATTGGATCAATGGTAACCTCGTTGTTGTTCCACATGAAAGCAATCTCCCCTGAAAAACCTGAGGCTGGTACCTGTAATAAATCTGTGAACAACAAGCGTTGTAGTAACGTGTCATGATCCGCCATCCTTGTTTATGTAAGGGCAAGAATTGATGGGTTGTTTGCAGCTAGTATAGCATTCAAATTGCGCTTGAAAGTTGGCTTGTTAGAACCCCTACAGTTCCATAATAGCATCTTTATTTGGGGATTGGACATTTGATTTTTTCCTTTACCAAGACTCAGGTCCAGATTTTTTGTTGTTGTCGGACAGAGTGTCAGGACATATTACTGCATGGGGGACCATGCACATGAGCGTATGTTGATTGACACTTTCCTCATGTTTGGGAGTGTTTTGTTTAATATTTTTTCTTCAACATTTTCGAGAAACGTCAATGTCAAACATTCCTCTGTCAGTAGAATAGGTTCCATCAGGAGATCATAGATGTTTTGTTGCTCTTTTTCTAAAGTTGGGACCTTCGGTGGTGGTGAGTTTTTTGTGGTAGAGTTGAGTGACTGGGACGGTTCCATCTTCGGAACAAGTTGGTCCATGGAGAAGTGTTGAAGTTGTGTTGGAGTTACTGGCGTGTGTATAGTTTGGAGGATTTGGTTTATGGACAAGTTTTCAAAGTTATGCAAGGGGAGTGAGGGATAGTTGATGTTGGGATAAGTTTTGTTCATTAACGGTTGCCCTGTCATGTTTCCCAGATGATATGGGTCATCCTGTTGGACTGTTTGGTTGATAAATATTGGTTGAAATGGTTGGAATGGGGTCGGGAGAAGCGGGTCTTGGATGTTCATGAAGCTTTGGTTGAAGTGAGTCATTTCTGGAGGGTTTAACTGGTAGGATGTTAGGTCTAGAGGGATGTGGTTGGCTGTCCAGTTGAGCAGTGGTTGGTGGAGGCTGAATGATTCTAAGTTGGGGTGGTGTTGAGACTGGTTGAGGTTGAAAGGTTGAAAAGGATTGCTGAAGGGTGTTATGTTGGTGGAACCAAGGGGCAGCGAGTCCAATTGGTACATGCATGGGGGGATAAAATTTTGCATGGTGGTTGACTGGCTCGTAAGGGTGTTCGAGGGTGGAGGGGGGCTGGTCGAAAAAGCTCGTTGAGGGCGTAGACGAGCTGGGACAGTGGAGGAGGTGGTATCTTTTGAGAGAGGCATGGTTGAAGTTGGTGTGGTTGAGTTGTTGCTGTTGCGTTGGGGATGAAGGTGAGGAGGGGGATGCAGTGTTGTGGTGATTTATAGTAGGTTGGGGTGGTAAGTTTGAGTTGTATTTAGGAGTAATGAATGGTGTCTTTTCAGAATTGAGGGAGGGGGAGTTGAAGGTGAAATAGGGTGTAGGACTAGTGTTACTATTTGGGGAGGATTTTAGGGGATTTTTGATTGTACTTTGGGTATTATTCTCTGATAGGGAGTGAATAATACTTCTAACTAATCCTTGGGATGGGGCTTCATTAGCGTCTACTGTGGATTTGTCACATGCCGATGTTACATTGCTTTGTGTAATTTTAGTTTGGTGGTAAGTGATGTGTGTGCTTTGTGTGTGTGCATGCTTTTTCTGGATTTCATTGCTAGAAATCGTGTAGTCAGCAGTGGAGTCGAACGAGGGTTTGTTATTTTCTTTGGGAATGTTATTAATAGTAGGTGTAGGTTTAGAAGATAGGAGGGGATACTGTTGGGGGTTAAGGAAGGCTAATGGATTAGTTGGCTTAGGAGTGCGAGATGGTGAATGAGTTGGAGATGAACTGGTAGTTTGGATGGGGTTGAGGGGTGAGAGGTTATTTAGCTTAGTTGTACTAGTAGTCTGTATTTTGGATGAGGGGTTGGCCGAATTTTCATTTCCTAGTTTGGTTAGATTGTAAGTATTAGTCTCAATTTGGTTGGTAGATATTTTGGTAGGAAGAGATTTTGTGGTACTAGTAGTTGGATTTGTAGGTGTACTAGAAGATTTATTAGGTGTAGGAGGTAAATAGCTAATGTTAGAGGTAATGTTAGAGGATAATGCCTCGTGGGTATGAGATTTGTTTCCCAGGTTTGAAGTAATATTTTTGGAGGTTTTTTGGTTTTTAGTTAGGTTAGTATTTGCATGGGAAACGTCTTTTTGCATGGAATTTTTCTGGTTTGTCCTAGACTTAAGAGGTGGGTTTTCAAGAGGTGATGTGTTATTTCCTAAGGTGGAGAATGTATTTTGTGTACTGGTAATATGAAATTGTTTGATAATGGGATATTGAGACTTTGAGTTTTTGATGGATTTTTTTGGAAATATCCTTCTTTCTTTTTCTTTTATATTTTTTCTTTTTTTTTCTATTTGTTGATTTTTTCGTTTTCTTTTTCTTTTTTCTCTTCTTTTTTTTTTCTTTTTTTTTTTTCATTTTTCTCTTTTTCTTAATTTTTCTTTTCTTCTTTTTTTGTGTAGGTGTTGTACTATTCCATTGGAGTCGATGAAGACGTACCTTCCTACAATGAAGCATGTTTCAAGCAATTGTATGGTGTGTGGCCAAGGCATCCACAGCTTTGGCACAAAGGTGTTGTACTCTCGTAGTGAATTTTTTGTAGATGACTTCCAATGAGGATATCTCTTGGCACAGGCTTACCAAGTTGGACGAGTATAAAAAACGTGTATAGGAGGCCAATAGAGGAAAGCAAGCAACCTTTACTGGATTGGCTGTGGGAACTAATGAAACGGGGCGAATTGAGTAATACCTTTGATAAACAGTTAAGGATCAATCAAGGATTTAATGAAGAGGAAGCCTTAAGTGTATTGCAATTAGGCATGATATGCTTGATCCTAGACCCCAAAGCTAGGCCAACCATTAGACAAGTGGTGAAATTCTTTGAAAGGAATTGTCAGATAGCTGAATCTGTAGCTGAGGATATGAATTTTTACTTTCTGGAAAGTATGAGACCTAATACCATGTTATCCAATTATTGTTCTTCCAAGTCTATTTCTTGGACAAATTCTCTAGTAGAGGGTAGGTGAGTTTAACGTCTCTGCAGACTGCAGAGAGGAATATAATTATTGGTTTTTGGTCATCACTCTGTTCCTTGTTACCTTTATCTCTATACTTTCAGAGAGGAAGGGGCAATGCTGCTTCATGAACACATTTTATTAGATGGCTAAGGAAAAAGGGGTTAGTTTTGAGATCTCTTTCTAATTTGTTTCAGTAGGTAATTGTCACTACCCAAAAATCCATTCAATCGAGGTAGCACCTAACTCAACCCTCTAGGTAAGCTAAATAACAATCAACACAATTTTACTGAAAATAATAAGAAAATAATAAGTGAATAACTAAATTTCCCATACAATAACCCAAAGATTGATAGTATAAGTCATGAGCCACAATAACATAGATTTACAAAGCTCGTATGAAAATACATACATCTGTTTGGAACATACATAAACATATCACAAATCTAAAACTACCAGGGACAAATGGTAGCTATATCTAGAAAACAACTACATCTTCAGTGCCAACTCCCGTCATCCACATCATCTTAGCTCCAAGATCCACACACAAGGTGCAGGAGTGTAGTATGATTTCAAGCGTCACCATATACTTAGAAAGTATCATAACTAACCTTGGCGAAGAAGTAGACACAAAAATTATGAATGATACTCTCCAATCATCTATACAGTTAGTAAATTCAAGCAAGTACAGAACAATAATATGATCAAATCATGAAATCACATATAAAACCACCTTTTGTGCACACAATAACTTAACATACTATGCTCAGCCAACAATCAAATATATAAGGAAGATATGCAAATAAATCAGGTAACCAGCCAAGAAAATTGCAAGTAAAGATGAAATGCAATAACTAAATATTAATTCATTGCAGCGCACAACCCGATCTAAATAGAAATCACAATACGGCTGTAAATCCCACATCAATAATACAATAGTCAAATCAAACCACCGATCAGCTCTCCCAAAGCCTACATCAACAGAAACCTGTCGGTTTCTCACAATCTGTGTGTACACCATTAAGAAGGCACATGAGAGGGTGACCCTAGGGGGATGTATACATATCTACACGTTGCACGTACACATGCTAATAATATCAACCTCACAAATAACTCACATTGTTCATGGACAACTCATGCGTCAATAAAATCAAATTGTCGGATCCGCACGAACAACTCATGTGCCAATAAAATATCAATAGCATGGACAAATCACATGCCAATAATCACAATCCGCTCGGCATAGTCACATGCTCAATATCACAATTCGCCTAGTGTGATCACAAGCTCAATATCACAATCCACTTTGTATGGTCACATGCTACCAGTCCAATCCAAATCACATTGAAAACAAATTTACAAGAGTACATGTGCATGATCAAAGAACATCAATTTCATACTCCTAGACTGGTATAAGTGACATGCTAAGGTGTATTCATATGCAAAGTATGCTAGCATAGCTCATATCAGTCATTTACACCAAAGAAGTAGCAATTATCAGTTTCACTCAGGAGATTAACCTCTTTGTAGTCTCAAATAACTCACGACATGGGTACAAATATAAGAATCATCACAAGATGAAGCTTAGCAAATAATCCAAGGCATTTAATAGCTTATATACTAACCTGATCATGAAAATACCCTGGTGCACGAACATGGACTCAATCCCCACACATATGCGCCACTCATACCATGTAGCTTTCACGAATAACTCAGGAAACTAGTGTCTCAACCAAGTTTAGGCAAGATACTTACCTCAACCAAGCCAAAACAATACTCTAGAACCGTCATCCCGCATGAATCGACCTTTTAACGGCTCGAACGAATCTTTAATAAAAATTCAAAGTCAACCAAAAAGTCACCCCAAGCCCGCACCTCGGTACCCGATAAAACTCACAAATTACGATATCCCATTCGAATACAAGACCAACCCGATAACGTGATCGCAATGCCTTACTCGATACCAGCAAACCAACAACACAAAAACCATCCGAAATGATCCGGAACCACCACGAAACTCACCTGAGCCCCTCGGGATCCCGTCGAAACATACCAACAAGTCCCAAAACATAACACGGACCTACTCGAGGCCTCAAATCACACATAACAACATCAAAATTATGAATCGTCGATCAAAATCAATCTCTTAAGTCCATAAACTTTGAACTTCATATCAAACGTCCGGTTCAAGCCTAACCAATCCAGAATCCAGCCAAACTTTGCACACAAGTCCCAAATGACAAAACAAAAATATTCCAACATCCGAAACAATATTACGAATCCGATAACGTCGAAATCAACTCCCGTTCAAACCTATAAACTTCCAAACCTTCAAATTGCCAACTTTCACCAGTTCTGGCTAAAACATTCTAAAAACACCCAAATGTAAACCAAGGAACACGCCCAAGTCCGAAATCACCATTCAGACCTAATGAAACCATAAAAACTCCGATCTGAGGTGAAATAAACAAGTGAAACTTAGGTCAACTCTTCCAACTTATAACTTCTAAAATGAGAATCATTCTTCCAAATAAATCCCAAACTACTCGAAAACCAAAATGTCGATACACACAAGTTATAATTCACCATATGAACGTATGACCTCAAACCACCAAACTGAATGCAAAAGCTCAAAAAGACCGGTCGGGTCGTTACATTCTCCCCTGCTTAAACATATGTTCGTTCTCGAACGTGCCAAGTGTCGTTCTAAAGACATCAAATCGTTGTATAAACTCATCACACATATAACCATGAGTGATCCTACATCACCCCAAACCATATAAGCTTGTCAATACAACCTCACTAAAATTCCTTACTTTTACCTTAGTCCATAACCCTTCGAACCCAATTTCCAATATTCGGAATTCATCATGAGACCCGATTCACACATCTATACACATATAAGTCTAAAAAAGTTGTATCAAGCCATAACCATATCCCATGATATACCATATAACTCAGATATTCTTTGCAATAACTCCCGCCCACAATAGCTACCCATTAACAAATTCAGTACCGGTAACAAACCTCATATTAAATAAATGTTGTTCTAGACCTTTGTACACATCGAATGATGACAAAAACATGCAGATACTCATAACCACCCATCAGATCAACAAGTCATGGTGCTCTCTCACCCAACAAGAACCATGGCCAAATTCTAAGCTGACTAATGACATTATTCTTCCAAATGTACCTTAAGCAAATCTGATAGAACTCATCCCAGGTCCAATAATCTCAGCTCATCTAGTACAGGCTGCTCGACCGGCACACCATATTAGCACCACCTCGAGCTACATATCATGTACATCATGCACCAAATAAGCAACAACTCGAATGTGCCCAATGATGGAAAGATAATCAAATGAGAGAACCGTCTTGCAAGCTCAACATATATCACCACAAGCGCAATGCTATGAACCCATCACACAAAGGAGAACTAAGACACATGAAACAAATACAAAGGATCATATACCAATATAATCCCATTGCGGTGCATGACCCAATACAAACACCGATCCACATGGAATACCTCAAGCCATGATGCTCGCAATCGACAACCATATGCATATCGACAACAAAAATGCGAAGTACATGGCTATAACTATGGAGTAACAAGTATCACAATATACTACAAACATGAAGATCATAACCAAAGCGCAATCAACCATTCAACACCCCAAGAACCATCTCCTCGAATTCCGTCATAAGGCCCAAACAGAACCACATCTTGATATAAATAGTCAATAGTCTAACAACTCATCATAGCATAGAATAGTAATACATAAAACACATCAAATACAAATAAAATCAACTCTAACCAATGCCACACCCCCTCAACCACAACTATGATGAGTAAACAAATTCATCCCGATGTAGATACACATTCTCATTAGGCCTACCAGTGGCCTCCAAATCAATTTCCGATCCTCCCGAAATAGGTAGATACTCCGAAAAGTCCATAATAACCTATCCATAACACATGCAATCAGCCGTCAACCTTTTAACATACATTCACCGTCTACAACTAAGGAACAATATGCATTTAAGAACCTTCCTAATCTTCAAGTTAGAATACAAGAATCTCCATGTTCTATCCTAACTCCACCACTGAAATGACGAACACATCCCTCATACGCAATCATCTCATGAGACATACTTTCATAATTCTTTCGTGCCACATAGCAAAATCTGAATATCAACAATCGATCAACCAGGCAATTACCGTAATACCAGTCAAGCATCCAGAAGTCAAAACATAGTGCACCTTTTGAAACACGTACGCTTCTCAGGTGATACCAGATAGTGCCAACATTCTTCTAAATATCTAAAACCATGCATCCTATCTATAACGCATGTCCTTCCCTTCTAATGAAACTGCAACCTCGTACATGCAAACCTCAATCCCACACGTTGCTATCATGCCATCATATGAAACACGAGAATCCTATTATTAACTCTGATTTACAAGCAACATACACATTCTGTCATCCATAAACCTTCCACTTGAACCCATCTAGGATAAAATTACCACACGTGACAAAACTCTCTCATGCCTGAAAAAAACATCATCCCCAAGCTGCAGTTGAAACCATCGAGAACTCTTTGAAACCCATTTGCATATAACCAAGCCATCAGAACTGAATCCCTCCAACTCAACAAAGTCAGCCGATCGCCACGCCCAAGAGCATTGACACAACGCACCCATAAAGCTTCGCCACACTAAAAGAACCGATAATTTCTATTACTATGTTGATCCAAGCCACTACTAAGCTAAGCTATTTCTTCGAGTCTCTCTTGACTTGCCTTCAAGCTAATACTTCTCCTTGCCAGTACACTACGATCCTCAACCCCAAGCTCGCCACAAAAGATCCTAGAATAAAACCACGTCGTCTAAAGGCCCATAAATCACTGTATTCTCTCTTAAGCACCTAATAGTACCGCAACTGATGTGCCCACTCTAAAGAGACCATCCGTAAATTTGAAGCTATTACCTAAATCATTCTGATACTGAAATGTAGAATCACTAATGATATAGAAATACCGCAAGTCCCTTCACCATTTGATGCAAATCTCAGATCTCACCAATTTACAAATCTGAGAAATCCTCAAATACCACATATGAATCTTGAACTCATTAGAACCCTCTCAAGAGTCATCTAATTTGCTCAAATCTCCCTTGCACCGTCAAAACGAGCAGAACAAATTTTTCTTCATTAGCACACACTCACCTTTAGAAGTAACCTCACCTTTATACAACCGAGTGAATCCTTTCTCCTTGCACACTACATCTACCGAGAATATCAAACTTGAATCGCTCCTAGATTTTCATATATCCATGAAGTCTAATACATCATGTATCCAAATATTTTTTTACTCGATCCATCCTCCAAAACAACCTCCTCAAGTCACAACCGATCCAAAAATATGCCTCAGCCTAAAACTAATATTACATGTGATCATGAAATTTGATCGTCGATAGTAGACTCCCCCACTTGGCTTAAATCCGTAGAATATAAAATTCGATAACCCACAATACCCTTGCTCCATAACTGCCATATTCCCGCACTTTAGTTCAACTAAATTCTTCATACACTCACGTAGCTCTAATCTTAAAATACGTCAAATCATCGATTAAACGCATATTCATTCTTGTGACAGTCAAGCCAAGCTCCTCAAGTGATCCAAACTCAGATTGAAACCCATATAACCCACTAGTAAAATAAAACTCTCCACTGAAACATCAAAAGAATCACACATCCTTAGACCACCTCGTAGGAGATAACCCACCTACATAGCCTCAAACTAACATCTCTCTACGACCCCATCATAGTCACAACCACTATGCAATCACTAAATCCTCTCGAGTTTGAACTCTCTAGCAAGATAAAAGAATATAATTCATTCCATAAATGAGCAACTGAATGATCCCTAACACACTCATAACTCTAGGTTGTTCAACACATCAGTCTGAAATCAAGAACCGATAGTCATGTGTTGCACAGATAACGGACTTGCCAATAATATATCAAGCGTACAGACAAATCATGTGTTGCACGGCCAACTCACGTGCCAATAATCATAATACATCTAGCGTGGTCACAAGCTCCATATCACAATCTGCACGACGTGGTCACACGCTTAATATAATAATCTGCCCGACATGATCACATGCTCAATATCACAATATACCCGGCATGGTCATAGGCTACCAATCCAATCGATATCACATAGAAAGAAAATATACAAGAATACATGTGCATGATCAAAGAACATCAATTTCATACTCCTAGACTGGTATAAGTGGCATGCTACAGTGTATGCATGTGAAAAGTGTATATCATAGCTCATATCAGGTATTTACACTGCAAAAGTAGTAATTATCAAGTTCAATCGTGAGATTAACCTCTATGTAGCCTCAAACATGGCTCAAATAGCTCACAACATGGGTACTAATATAAAAATCATCATAGCATGAAGCTTAGCAAATAATCCAAAGCATATCATAACCTATATACTACCCCGAGCATGAAAAATACCTCCGTGCAGGCAGATGGGCTCAATCCCCACATACATGTACCACTCATAGCATGTAGCTATTACAAATAACTCAGGTAACTAGTGCCTCTACTAAGTTTAGGTAAGATACTTACCTCAACCAAGCCAAAACACTACTCTAGAAACTCCATCCCACGCAAATCGACCTCTGAACGGCTCAAAACTAGCCAAAAGCAATACAAAAATATCAAATAATACGTAGGAAACAAACCCAAATGAAAAGGATCGAATCTTTAATGAAAACTCAAAGTCAACAAAAAGGTCACCCAGGGCCTGCCCACGGAACCCAACAAAACTCAAAAATTTTGATAATCCATTCAATTACCAGTCCAACCATACTAGTTTCAATCAAATATGACTCTAAATTGATGTTCAAATCTCAAATATTCACATTAGAAGAGTTTTGACAAACATCTCAAATTTCTCTTTTTAATCCATCTATCCTATGCAAAAATCAAAGAGAATCAAATAAAACAAACAGTATGAGTAAAGAATACTTACCTCAATCTATGTGGTGAATTCCCTTCAAAATCGATCAAAGCTGAGCTCTCAAACTCAAAATGTGATAAAATAATCAAAACCTTCGAATAGAGTACCTTATTGCACTACTTCAGGGATACTCATCGTGACCACACGAAGAGATTCGCGATCGCACGCACAAAAGTCACTACCACATAAATACCCTTCGTGTTTGCGTTTCACACCTTGCGAACGCTATGCAGAGATCAGTTTACGCTATGTGAACATGGACAACCTGTCGCGAACGCGAAATGTAAAGCACCCAGCTAATCATAGCCTTCGGAAATGCGATTCCCCAACCGTGAGCTCGTAGAATAAATCTCTTCCAGATCACCTATCTCTTTGTGAACGCGAACACCTGATCTTGTTCGTGATGCCTATGTGACACCAACAAACCAGCAACACAAAACCCATCCAAAATTATCTGAAATCAAACCGAAACTCACCATAGCCCCTCGGGACCCCGTCCAAACATACAAACAAGACCCAAACATAACATAGATCTACTCGAGGCCTCAAATCACTCATAACAACATCAAGACCATGAATTGTAGATCAAGATCAATCTCTTCTGTCCATAAACTTCAAACGTCAAATCAAGCGTCGGATTCAAGCCTAACTAATGCGGAATCCAACAAAACTTTGCACACAAGATGACAAAAATAACATATTCCAACTTTCGAAACAACAATCCAAACCCTGATAACGTCAAAGTCAACTCTCGGTCAAAGCTATGAACTTCCAAACCTTCAAATTGCAAACTTTCGTTAATTCTAGCTAAAACATTCTAGAAATACCTAAATGCAAATCTAGGGACACTCCCAAGTATGAAATCACTATCCGGACCTAATGAAACTATCAAAACTTCTATCTAAGGTCAAATACATAAAAATCAAACTCCGACCAACTCTTCCAGCCTATAGCTTCTAAAATGAGAATCATTCTTCCAAATAAATCCCGAAGCACTCGAAAACCAAAATAATCGATACAAGCAAGTCATAATTCACCATATGAATCTACGTATGACCTCAAATCACCGAACTAAATGCAAAAGCTCAAACTAACTGGGCAGGTCATTACAGTAATCTTTTGTTCTACTTTGTTTCATTTTGAGAATCTCCTTATGATAATGTCATCTGAATTATTATTTCAGAGATCCATCGTATCTTTAATGTAAATTTTAAAATTAATCTTGTCTAATATTTAGTTATTAACAAGCTAAGTCCCTTTGATAATTTGATTGGACTAAATGACCAAAATATAAGACATTAGTTTATAAAAATCAGAGCGGCTCAATGGAATTGGTGACCTAAAGCCACCCGATGTGCAGTGTCTGTTAGTTTACAATTAGGAAAGATAATTATATGAATAAAGAGTATAATAAAGAAGATAGAGAATAATAAATATTAATATATTTTGATAATTAACAAATTAAATGTGGGTTTGTGCGCGCATTTCAGATAAGTCCATACATGCTTAAATGTTTTCAGAACAATTTGGTTTATGTGTCTGGTTGGGGTGAAATTTTTAAGGACCAGTTACTTGGGCTGCGTGTTCCGGTCCTAATTGGAATAAGTCTGCAATAGTATGGCGTGTAGGGTATGTTTCCGATCAGTTATTTTAAGAAGACATATTCATGTATATGATATTTTAATGCATGTAATATGTGATAATTACACAGTAAAATTTTCTAATACTTTGAGTTGTAAAGAGTCTCCTTATGGACAGTCGCGTGGTTATCTTTGAAGGTATTTAGGACATCCTTTCGGTCTACTGGGGAAGGATTTCAAATTAATTTGTCTTCTCTTATGATATTCTTAGGCTTGCTAATGTATTTGTTATATAATTTGAGTTGTTTTGCAGGTAGTGCAATCATTTGAGAGCATTCAAGCAATTCAGTACTTGAGAGTTGAAAGTATGTTTATCAGACATTTTTTAATGAACCAGGTTGGAGCAGTTAGTCCTTTATTTTACTACTTTATTCGTTGAGTCCGGTCCTAATTCACTTCGGCGTAACCTTTTTGCTTACTTACAATTAGTGTTAGGTTTCTTTTGTTTGAGAAATATAATTTATTTCAAATTTCAACAATTGGGATTAATGGGAAAAGACTTATAGGGTAAGTCATAGGTTACAAACGTTATAATCTGATCTTTGGCTCGTTTGTATAGTAGAGATTTGAAAGAAAAAAATTTTGAAATAAAAAAAAATCATACATGGTAAGTCGTGATTAGCTTGTCTAGTTGTTAAAAAGATTTTATCAACTTAAAGGTCATAATTCCTTTGAGATATTCAAACATCTACTATTTGTGTTGTGCTTCGTATTGAAGTCTCATGCAAATGTTCTATTTGCCAACTTAATATGTATAATGCCATCTTTCAAGAATTTTTTTTCATAGCACAACCTAATGAATTTGTGCATCCCCTATATTCAAATCATTCATCTAGATTGAGGAAATTCTTCTAAAGGCTTAGTACTTATAGATGCATCAGTTCCTTGTGGCAATTAGCTTCTCTAATTTCTCCATCTAAAACTGATACCATTCTATTTGTCCATCAAGCAAGTGGTGTTGTTGCGTACTTTCTGGGTTATATCAATAATCTAGTAATAATTGGCACTCATCCATCTTTCTTGGAGTTCATTGACCCTAAATTAGCATATGAGTTTTTTCATTCGTGATCTGACTTCAATCAACTTCTTTTTGGGCGTGCAAGTCACTCGAACCTCTTTAGATATCACATTCTCGCAACTATCATAACTAAAAAATATATTTTTCAGATCGCAGTCGACCTTTTTATTTGAAAATAATTGTTTTTGTTATAAAATGATGATTTTATAGTAAAGAAATCGAAGACAAGCATAGAGAGATTGATGTCTTATTCAGTTAATTTTCAAACTGATGTACATAATGAAATGAAATCTCCTCTATTTATAGAAGAAAGGAAGTTGCTGTGTAACCTGCTACTACAAGCTGCTGTGTAAGCTGCTATTGCAAGCTGATGTGTAAGCTTCTATGCAAGCTGATGTGTAAGCTGCTTGTAAGTTGCTTGTAAGCTGCTACTGCACCAGGTACATATAATCTTCTATCGGGGATAATATTTATCCATAAAGAAGTACCGAAATGATAAGCTTCCTTATTTTCAATAGAGTACTAAATAGATAAACATATTTACGGCGGAGTCCCATATGGATAACCTTTTTCAGGAAGCTTATGAACATCCATAATATAATGTATATTTATAACAGTTTTCACCTAAACCAAGATTTTTGTGTCAAAATGTAGAAAATAATTTTTTCGACCGATTTAGTTGGTAATGTGTACCGAAAAATTTATTTTTCAAAAAACTGACAAACTTAGGTTGATTTTTATTTAAAATAAATTAAAATTATCAAAATGGGTAATTTTGTTTTTTTAATAAAATCGACCAATTTCAATTGGTTATTTTTGCACAAAAATGCGATTAAATAAAGAGTATAAATAAACAATAAATCCTTAACCAAGCATCAACGATGTAATGGTAGAATATTATCCTACTATTGTAAAACCTCGGTACGCTTTCCAAATAATGTATTTTATAATTTTAAAAAACAATGGATTTTCGGTTCGATTTTTTTTGGGTCGAGTTTGAAAGTTAATTGACCTGGTAAAAATTGACCGATTTGGGTAGATTTTTGCTATCGACCAACATTTTTCCGATCCATCCAATTTGGTTAGTTTTTGGTTGGTTTAATAGTTCAAAACCAATGGCGTTCCATCTGTTTTTTTTTATCGGAAAAGAGATGATTTTAGTAGTGTGTTCTATATTGCTAGCATCTTGTTAAAGCCAAGTTTGCAAAATTGAAAACCAATCACTACTATAATGGTAAAGACAGTCCCTTTTGATGGATTATATTTCACGGCGGAAGTAAATAAAACATCATATTTACGTGTAATCTAAACAATTAGCATATATTAGAGATTACTCGAATTACCTGTTGAAGCGTGGACACAATAATTTTATATCGTTCTCCAGTTCCAGAGTTGCAACGCCTCAGCAGTCTTCCACAGTCTTCTACTGTGTTACCCAAATAATATCCGGAAAGAGTGAATTTTGGGTGAGCAAAATTCCAGCAGAAACCGTGGGTTATTTTTGTTTTTTATGTCCAAAACGTCCAGTCATATATAATGTATATATAGCTGTGTTTTTAGGTCAAAAAACTTTTTTCATAACCTGTTTTCTTCTTCCACTAAGGAAAGGTTTCCTTTATTTCCTATTATTTAGGCATAGTAGGGACCACCGAATTTAATTAACAAGGCTTCCTATTATGATATTAATTTCGAAATTATGAAATTAATTTCCATCATAATAAATTACGAATTATTCCACTAAAAAATCGTAATTGTACTCCATAGTGCAATTTCAAAATTCTTCTATAAAATCTTATTTAACTCCCCATGTTAAGATTCAAATACTAATCAATCAAATTAAATTACTGACTATTTAATATATTGATCACTTCCTTTAGACTTGTACTTAACTTATTTCATGTGTCGGATACAAAATCCACCGGTCGGGTTTACACATGAGAACTTATAAGCTTTCATAAAGGAGTATCATCAATCTCAAAACCGAGACATGTATTCTCTCAACTAATTATTACTTCGCCAATGTATATCATTATTATCCAATTTACCAGGCTTATTGACTCATGAAAGAATCTTGCCTTTTAATAAATTAAAATAACAAGTGACATACACAACTAATAATAATTATATCAAGATTAAGAGTATAAGTACGATAAATGGACTAGAGAAATTATTTTATAAAGTCAGTATAAAATACTTATCTCTACTTGATCCGTTCAATACATATACAATGTACTAGCACAAGAAGTTGGAATTAGACCATTCACATAATCAAGATAAATTACATTTAATCTTGTGCTACAACCATTCCGATGGTTTGTCCAAGTCCATCATTAGATTGTGAACATTAACTTTATGACTTACAAGAACCGATGATTTAATTTTCCATGTATAAGCTAGACTCTACACACTAAATCATCTACTATGTAAGCAATGAACACACAAACCAACACGTGATCTTTTTAAAATGAAACTTTATTAAATTTAAACAAGTAAATAAATAATTGTTCCATAAAGAATACTATGACAATACGCATGGCTTATAGTATATCCTAACAATCTCCCACTTAGACTTATAACCATGCATCTACAATTTTAACACCCATTCCTTCTACATGCTTATCAAAAGTCTTCTGTGGTAAGCTCTTAGTAAACGGATCCGCCATGTTGTCTTCTGACGCAATCTTGGTGACCACTACATCCCCTCTATGCACTATATCACGAATTAAATGATATTTAAGCTCAATGTGCTTTTCCCTTTTATGGCTTCGTGGCTCCCTCGAATTTGCAACCGCACCACTATTATCACAATAAAGTGTAATTGATGCTTGAATCAAGGTAACCACACCCAACTCTCTTAGGAAGTTTCTGAGCCAAACCGCCTC
Organism: Nicotiana knightiana; assembly: GCA_005239525.1. Taxonomy (NCBI): domain Eukaryota; kingdom Viridiplantae; phylum Streptophyta; class Magnoliopsida; order Solanales; family Solanaceae; genus Nicotiana; species Nicotiana knightiana. The sequence goes on along the minus strand of MDKJ01316514.1, from coordinate 3,822 downwards.
TTTGGCTTCCTCAGAGGCTGCCACATATTTGGCTTCCATGGTGGAATCAGTAACACAAGTTTGATTGATACTTCTCCAAATTATGGCTCCACCTCCAAGAGTAAACACATAACCTGAGGCAGACTTTCTAGAATTTCTGTCTGATTGGAAATCCGAATCAGTATACCCAATGGGCACAAGGTCATCCGAATGGTAGATCAGCATGTAATCCCTAGTCCTTTTTAGGCACTTGATTATAGGCTTAACTTCCGTCCAATGCTCTTTCCTAGGATTAGACTAAAATCTACTAACAACTCCAACGACAAAGCAGATATCAGGCCTAGTGCATAACATAGCATACATGAGACTCCCCACAGCTGATGCATAGGGGACCGCCTTCATATTTTCTATCACTTCATCATTCTTAGGAGAATGATCTTTAGATAGAGAAATTCCATGTATGAAAGGAAGAAATCCTTTCTTGGAATCGTGCATGCTAAACCTGGAGAGTATTGTATCAGTATAAAGAGCCTGGGATAAGCCTTATATCATTTTCTTGCGATCTCGCAAGAGCTTGATCCCAAAGATATGAGCCGCTTCTCCTAAATCTTTCATATCAAAGTGTGTGGAAAACCACTGTTTAATTGAATTCAACATGCCCACATTATTTCCTATGAGCAATATGTCATCTACATATAAGATCAAAAATGCCACTTTGTCCCCATCCCACTTTTTGTATACACAAGACTCGTTGAGACACTGATCAAAACTAAATGTTTTAATCGCCTAAAATAAGTTCCCATGCCCTAGATGCTTGTTTCAATCCATAAATAGACCTTTTAAGCTTACACAACATGTGTTCTTTGCCACTTTCCATGAAACCGTCTGGTTGCATCATATAGATGCTCTCATCAAGACATCCATTAAGAAAGGCTGTCTTGACATCCATTTTCCAAATCTCATAATCATAATGAGCAGCAATGGATAAGAGAATACACTTAAGCATGGCTACCAGCGAGAAGGTTTCCTCATAATCGATCCCTTCTTTCTGAGTGAACCCTTTCGCTACAAGTCTTGCTTTAAAAGTTTGTTCTTTTCCGTCTACACCTCTCTTTTTCTTATAGATCCACTTGAATCCAATGGGTTTAACCCCATCAGGTGGTTCTACAAGATCCCAGACTTGATTAGAGTACATGGACCCCATCTATGATTTCATAGCAGCAACCCACTTATCGACATCTTTATCATGTAGTGCTTGGTCGTAATTTACAGGTTCAGAAGTATGCTCCTCAGGGATCCTATCATATGATTCTCCCAAGAGCGTATAACGAACTGGCTGTCTTATTACTCTCCCACTACGACTACATCACTTGCAACTACATCATTTTGATTATGTGTTTTGCCCAAAATCTCATCAGGAACCTAAGTCTCCATGCTATCCACAGGGATATCAATGAATTCTTCCTGTTATGCAGTTTGCTCAATGTAACTCCCACTACTTTGTGGTATTATGACTTCGGGCACTTGTGCTTGTGGGACATTAAGTCTATTGACATTTCTCCCACTACTAAAATGCAATGGAATGTCAAGATCGACTTCAGGGGTTTTCATCTGGTCGTTTTGTTTATCAGATGACTGAGTTTTCATTCCTTTGCTAAGTTCCTATAAAACGATTTTACTTCTAGGAACGTGATTCATCAAATAGTCCTCTTCAATAAACTTGGAATTTGTGCTAATAATTACCTTCTTTTCTTGAGGACAATAGAATAAACCACCTTTCGTCCCTTTTGGATAGCCTACAAACACGCACACATCCGTTCTAGCCTCCAATTTATTCGTTTTCCCTTTTAGCACATGTGTTGGACAACCCCAAACTCAAACATGCCGCAGACTAGACTTGCGCCCAGTCTACAATTCCGTAGGGGTCAAAGGTACTAACTTTGAAGGAACTAAATTCAGAATGTAATTTGATGTTTCTAAGGCATGTCCCCAAAAGGACGCTGGCAAACTGGAATAACTCATCATTGATCTAACCATTTCCATAAGAGTCCTATTTCTCCTTTCAGCTACACCATTTTGTTGTGTGTTCCAGGTGCAGACAATTGATATGTAATCCCATATTCTGATAAATAACCAATGAATTCCGCAGAGAGGTACTCCCCACCACGATCAGATCGCAGTGTCTTGATATGCTTATTATGTCATTTTTCAGTCTCAGCCTTAAATTCCTTGAACTTTTCAAAGCATTCAGACTTTCGTCGCAACAAATAAACATATCCATATTTTGAGTAATCATCTGTGAAAGTTACAAAATACTCAAAACCACCTCTTTCCTGGACATTCATTGGACCACACAAATTAGAATGAATTAATTCTAATTTATCACTTGCTCGATTTCCTTTTGAGGGGAAATTTCGTTTTGTCATTTTTCCTTTTAAACAAGATTCACATGTTGGTAGTGCCTCCACTTTCAATGAACTTAAAGGTCCATCTTTGACCAATCATAAAATTCTGTTTAGATTTATATGAACCAAACGCAAGTTCCATAAATATGTTTCACTCAACTCAAGAGAACGTTTTCTCTTATTTGGTAAATCAAGATATCAGTTCTTTAGTGTTTAACGGTTTAGGAATAGAGTCAACAACAAAAAGACCATTAATCAATGTAGCCGAAGACAGATAACGTTTATTATGAGTAATAACACATTTATCAATGTCATGACGATTAAAATCATAACAATCTCTCATAGCGCTAGAAACCAAAATTAAATTAATTCTAACGGAAGGTACATATAATGTGTCTTTTAAAGCTAAAACTCCAGCACTACCAAACGAAATACTAATATTTCCTAATGCTAAAGTTGGGGCTGCCGAACCGTCTGCTTGATAAACATTGATTTCTACTCGACTTAACTGTAACGTTACCTGAAACCCATGAAAATAAGTGCAGATATGATTAGTGTCTCCCGAATCTACACACCATGACATGGTAGAAACAACCGCTAAAAACGTTTCAACGACAAGCAGATGTAAATTATGTAAATCACCTGGTTTATTTTTCAGCTTGGCCAGATATGTTGGACACTGCTTCTTATGATGCCCGGGCTGCTTGTAGTAATAACACTTACCCTTAGCCTTTTTCACACCAGCAATTGCGCCACCAACAGAGGGTTTTTGAGCCTTTTTCTTTTTCTGCCCCCCTCTCGGCTTAGAAGAAGAACCTGCCTCAAAATTCAACGCCACAGGAGGATCTTGTGACATGATAATAGTCTCTGCCGACTGCAGCTCATTCATCAATTTTGCAAGGGACAAATCCATTTTGTTCATATTATAATTCAGGCGAAACTGCTGAAAACTATCAGGCAAAGTCTGCAGGATCATTTCAACCAGCGTGTCCTTATCAATGTTGGCTCCAAGGACCTCCAGTTCATTCAGAAGGCTCATCATCTTCAGAACATGGTCTCTAACCGATGAACCTTCAACCATTTTGGTGTGCAGAAGAGCTTTCATGGCAGTCTGCTTAGCCGCACGATTTTGATCTCCCAACATTTCTTTAAGATTTTCCAGAATGTCATAAGCAGACTCCATCGACTGATGTTGATGTTGCAGAACATTCGACATGGATGCCAGAATGTAACACCGCCCCATCTCATCACCCTTGATCCAGTTCTGGTAAGACTTTTGTTCATCATTTGTGGCATCATCTCCAGGTTTTTATGGACATACCTCACCTAGCACAAATTTGTACTCTTCAGCAATTAGGATAATATCTAAGTTCCTTTTCCAATCAACATAATTCGGACCCTCAAGTTTGTTTTGAGTAAGAATAGCAGTAAGGGGATT
>ML372179.1:88278-103752 GCA_005239525.1 Nicotiana knightiana | reverse complement strand
GTTGCTAGTATGCCGTTCGTAATATGGCTGATCTCCTTTGCCTGCATGCTTCTTCTGTCCTAACAAAATGACCTCCTGTTCGATATGTCCTTAAACAGACTTGACTTCTTTTAAATGTGAATATCCACATTTCAAACTAATATAAACTGATACTGCTTTAGATAATTTTCGAACTCGACTTTGACATCTTAATAGCTAGGAATTAGTATTTTCACCTCTCAAAACATTTTATAACCAAAATTGAACATAATAATCCATTAAAACATTTAACTCTTCATACTGTTGAGGCAAATTAGGTCTAGTTTATGGGGAGAATGAAGTAGCTTGTTTCTAGTCTTATCAGTTAAAGATAATTAAGGTATCCATTTCTGCTTTCGTTGAAAATCTGGGAACAAAGGTGTATGATTGGGTTGATTACAACTTACATAGAGGAAAATGGTATAGCCTTAAATTCTTAGCAGAAACGAGTTATTCTTCTGCGCTATTGATCCTATAACAGTTTAAAATCTCTTTTACTGACTTCCTGTGAGACTAATATAATCAGTGGGAAGTGGGGTAATGACAACACCATTTTGTCACACTTCATCTTTGTCCAGTGTTAGATTGTTCATAGCATATCGGTACAATTTTTTTTACTGCGTACAGAACTGTTGCACAAATCCCGATTCTTGAAAATCATACATTACTATCACAAGTTTTTGTTTGTTTGACTATGTTGAATTTGTTCTTTATCAAAAACTATATTGAATTTGTTTAAGTAAACTATGAAAGTACTTCATTGTTGCCCATTCTAGAGTTTGTGTTTCAAGGCTAACTTACAGTTTTAATGACTCAGACGCATGCTGTGGCAAAAGACCTTCTCAAGTATCATTCGCAGACTCTCGCCTTGGTTATTGGTGGTTCAGCAAGAAGAGCAGAGGCAGAGCGTATTGCAAAAGGGGCTAATCTCTTAGTAGCCACCCCTGGTCGACTTCTTGATCATCTTAGAAATACCAAAGGCTTCATTTATAAGAACCTAAAGGTACCTGTATCTTTCAACCAGCTAGTTATTTATTTCTGATGTCACTTCTTAGTATGATATCAGTTATTGTTCTCAATTTCGACCTATGATATTTATTAGAATTTACCTTACAATTTATTCATATCTTTTACTTGACCCAATCTTTTTCAAGCATGGATCCAAGGGTCGATGTGGTTTCTGAAATTAGTGCCTAAACTTGCAGTGTCTCATGATTGATGAGGCTGATAGGATTTTGGAAGCGAACTTTGAGGAAGACATGCAGCAAATCATTAAACTTCTACCAAAGCAGGTATTGTTACCTATGTTATTAGTCTTTTGAACACTATAGCTTTGTTAAATCCTTATCCACGATGATGGTCAATTTTAAGATTAAAATAGGTACAATTTCCTGTATTAGGCCTGCTTAATGATTTTAGTTAGAACTAAGTAGAGTACAAACAGGCATTTGTTTGTCCTTGTAAGTTCTCAGTGATAGGATTTTGGAAGTTCTTGCAGAAATGCAGCCTCTTGCAGAAATGCAGGGTAAGGCTGCGTACAATAGACCCTTGTGGTCCGGCCCTTCCCCGGACCCCGCGCATAGCGGGAGCTTAGTGCAATGGGCTGCCCTTTTTTTTGTAAGTTCTCAGTGATGACTTTTCTCTACATTAAAATAAAGAAACTCATGGTTGATGTAAATGGTCTTAAATCCACGCACAGGCTTTATTTGCTATTGGAGTTGAGCGGAGTATTTTTTCAACTCGTTAACTACCAATATGTGCAAAAACAGACATGACTGGTTAAAAAGCTCATGTATAACCTTTTTCCTAGCTTAATTTCTTGACATTATTACTCTGAAAATTGTGTTTGCAGTTTCTATATCTGGTAGTTCATTGCATGTCTTGTTTCTCAGTTATTCTTCTTATCTTATTATCAACTGTTGATGTATTTGTTATTCTGAGTTAACTAATATTGTAGCTGCTCTACAGGGGAGGCAGACTGCTCTCTTTTCAGCCACACAAACAAAAAAGGTATTCTAAAGCCTCAATTTTTTCATAGTCCTCTTAGCTGAAAAGCAAGTAGTAAATTCCTACTTTCAAGTGCATGTTTCTTTAACTTCAAACATAATTTTGGAAATAGAAAAGAGAAATAAGCATCACCATTAAGAGTCTACTGAAAGTAATACTTGTCATGTCATATATGGTAAAAACTTTTTTCCTGAATGAAGCCCCATTAACTTGTGAGTTTAAGGTTTTTTTTTTTTTTTTTTGGCGAAATATAAATTTATGATAGTTTGAGAAAGTGAAAACGATCGACAGCAATATATAAAGCTCACTGAGGGACTCAATCGTTCATTGTTTTCAGGTTGAGGACCTCGCTCGCCTATCTTTGGACAAACCTGTCTACATTGATGTGGATGATGGGAGGAGGAGGGTATATACACACTCATATTTTTTCCTCCTAATATTTGTTTAATGTTAAAATCATCTTGTAAGTCTGTTTGAGTATATGGTGCAATTCAGGTTACAAACGAAGGGCTGCAACAAGGATACTGTGTTGTCCCAAGCGCTAAGAGATTTCTTCTTCTTTATTCATTCTTGAAGAGGAACCTGTCAAAGAAAATAATGGTTTTTTTCTCATCTTGCAACTCTGTCAAGTTTCATTCCGAGCTACTTCGCTATATCAAGATTGAATGCTGTGATATTCATGGGAAGCAAAAGCAGCAAAAACGAACTTCTACCTTTTTTGAATTCTGTGAAGCAAAAACAGGCATCCTGTTATGCACGGATGTCGCCGCACGTGGTCTTGATATTCCTGCTGTGGTATGTTGCTTCACCTCCTTGCACCCGTTACCAGTACAGTCCTTGGTCTATTGGCTGGAATCTGTATATGAAATCGGGGAGAGTGAATCTGTTTCACTGTTTCTCCTTTTCTTTTCTGAGGTTTTCCAGTGTTTGGGATTTTTTTTTTTTGGAGGGGGGGAGATCTTCAGTCAAAGAAAGAAAAAATGTTGTTGGTGCTCAATTCGTTCTGCGTCGATTATCTTGTCGTGCTATCATATGTAGTTCTCTATTTTATTGTTAACTGTTATTAGAAGTAGAACTTTTTTTACTGTACAACTTCTAAAGTGAGAAAAAACAGTGACATGTTCCTCATAACTAGTTGAAATATATATATCTGACAGCTCTCTCCCTCTGAAAGATAGTAAGGGAAGTATTGATTCTTGTTATGCCTCTCTTTCCAGGATTGGATTGTGCAGTTTGACCCCCCTGATGAACCCAAGGTACTAAACGCTTTACTTCAAAGTTGGTTACGAAGGGAGAAATTCTCGTTCCTTATGATTTGATATGCAAACCTTTACAGGAGTATATACACAGAGTTGGTCGAACAGCACGTGGGGAAGGTGCTAAAGGAAATGCATTACTATTCTTGATTCCAGAAGAATTGCAGTTTCTTAAGTACCTCAAGGTCTCTTCACGATCACACTTTTAAATTTACAGAATTATAAAACATCTCTTAGAATTCTAAACGTGTCATCAGAAGCATTGATTTGAAGCAGGAGTTGTTGTACTTGAAATTTGAAAATATGCTTACCAAGTATAAGCGAAATATACTTAATTATATCTGGTAAAAGCTCAGGCTAAAAGTTGGAGCTCGGCAAACTGATATTTACCATTTTGATTGTTAATTTTTCTAGAATTTTTTTGGCATTTCTTTAGAACTGTTTCCTAATGACATCGTGTTGTAATTGAGTAGAGCAATTGAGTTTTTTAGTATATATAATTTTGTTAAATTGTGAGTTATCTTTGATAGTCTAATGTGCATATATGCATGTGCTTTTACGACAGGCGGCAAAAGTGCCTGTAAAAGAATATGAATTTGATCATAAGAAGGTGGCCAATGTGCAGTCACTCCTGGTAAATCTGTGACAGCTGCTTGTATTTTTTATTTATTTATTATTTAGCCAATTCAGTATGTTTCTTATAGCTTATGAGGACCTTGGTGTTTAAAGAATGCAACAATTTATTTCAGGAAAAATTGGTCGCAAATAACTATTACTTGAACCAGTCAGCTAAAGAGGCATATAGGTCCTATATACTAGCGTATAATTCTCATTCCATGAAGGAAATATTCAATGTTCACCGACTTGATCTACAGGTATGTGATCTTGCTTCCTTTTCCAATGTTGTGGTGGATACATTCTCATAGACATGTAATATTTAAGAAATAGGATAACAGATGACTCTAGTTATAAACTATAAAGACTTTCATTTAGTGCAATACCTTTTTAAATAAGGTAATATGGTTTCATCAATTAGGATACAGAGGGATGAAAGAAAGACATGGTTATTCTGGTGTGTAGGACGTATTTATGTCCTCTCATAACACGCATGTAAACTGTGAAGTTAGGCTAAAAGCCAAGAAGTTGTAAAGTTAGGCCCCTTATAAGCACAATGCTTGTACAACAAAGAGATATGAATCTTGAAATTGTGGCGTAAGCAAAAATTTTGGACAGAATATGCAGAAAGAGGACAGAATATACAGAGAGGATCACATATGCTTTGCAGTAAAGAATAATAACACGGAGAATGTTTTACAAACTCTCCAGCTAGACTTTGATGGTAAAGGTAGGGTGGGCCTATCGCTCTAGGAATTGATTAATTAACTCTATTATGGTTTTATACAACAGGTTATATTTTCTTGATCGAACAATTGAAACTACTGCCAGTTAATACATATGAAAAGTATGGTTTCTCTAAGCCTTAGTTGTGTGCTTGCACTACTATAACTTTTTTTGTTATCTGTGTTCCCCCGTGAGGAGTATTTTTTCGCACTTATTTGCTTCAGCCAATAATCTTTTTACTGTTGGGCCTGGCTGAAGTTATATTTGCATTTTCTTTGAATTAGGGTATTCATCCATGTTACTTTTATTACGCCTTTAAAATTTCAGACCTACAGTTCCCCTTTTAAATAGCATTAGTAACAAATTCAAGTCTTCTAAGTTCCAACTTGAGGACGAAATGAATCACTGAGAAAGTGGTACTGTCTTCCTGTACCTAGTAAAAATTGCAGGACTGCTTTGTTATCTCTGATTTAAATTTATATGGCAATGTTTAAGTTGGCTCTTACTCTGTTGCTGCACTGGTGGGATGCGACACATTGGGCATGCGATATTTTGTATCTGCAGTTTAGGATGTTATATTCTACGCACTGATTCTAAATGCTGGAGCTGCATTTGTATTTGACTTCTAAAATAATAAGTTAAGAGTTACTGTGATCCAGAAAGTAGTAACAGATAAAATGGTGTTTGGCAGGCTGTAGCTTCTTCGTTCTGCTTCTCTAATCCTCCAAAAGTACACCTCAACATAGATAGCAATGCATCCAAGTTCAGGAACAAAAAGCGTAAAGTTGAGGGAAGCCGAAATGGGTTCAGTGATAACAATCCTTACGGAAAGAAAGGAAGTGACGATACGAGGCAGTTTGTAAGATATTAGATCCTCATATGCAGCAGCAAAGGTTTCTGCACCAGATGCATGTTAACATGTATAATTTTTCTCTAATGTACTTTTTATGTGGAAGAGTTCATAGTTGCCTAGTTGAGGCATTTTGCTTTGTTATGGATGGCTATGGCACTTGGAGTTTTCTGGATTAGGTCCACATTTTTGTCCTGGCATTGCCAAAGAATCTTTTCTTGTTTATTTATTTAGTTATGAGACGAACGATTTACTTATGATAAAGATTGATTATGGCGAGGTGAGTTAAATTGTTTTGCTGTCGTTTGCTTAATCAGCTTATTACTGTAAAGGTATGGTACAGGTTGTTTTGTTTTATAAATAGTGGCTTCCAAACTTAGTAGCTTATTTTTGGGGTATTATCACTTTTAGCCCGGGTCAGAAACTATTTACATCTGATAGCCAAAAAAGTTATACGAAAAAGTGTATAAAATTTGTATACAACATATAGAGGGAGTGTGTGTATATATATATAAATTTTATAAATTTTTTTTTGCAGTGGTTATACAGTGTTATTTTTCCCATACTTGTAAATTTTGACCGAACAACTATCAGAGAAAAGTTGCAAATACTGCAAAAATAGGAGGAAGTCATTTTTTTTCTCAAAAAAATAAAACAAGTGTTACCTTATTGTTTTATGTCATTAACGATAAGTTTAGTAAGATTATTAAAAAGTTTCTACATAAATTCAGTTAAACAATTATCAAACATGTTCTTTTAAATTGGAAATTTCACGCACAAGGTATTTTATTTTATCCTCTACCCAATCTTTCTATTACAATGAATCCTCCTGTGAATTTGAAGGAGCTTGATGAAATCAAATTCACAACGTGGACTGAAGAGAAAGTGACATGATTCCATTAAGAACAACTGCCATATGCTTATTGAACTGTAAAACAGTAAAAGATGAATTAATTTTATCATTTCAAAAGGAGAGTTGTTTTGATGCTGTAAAATCTTCTGACCTTTCGTGGTGCTTAACATTGAATAAAAGAAAGGAAAATAAAATCATTGGAGTTTGATATATAGCTGATAACCCCGCTAAATTACTGATGTCTTCGGTGTGGTTAATACATTGAAAACTTAAGAAGGTAATTTTATAATGTGGTCCTGCTCCTAAATGAATTTTTAAAAATTGTAACTACTTATCCACAAAACAGTGTGTGCATGTTCATTTTGTCAGTGTTATTTCTAGAAAAAAAAGAAAACTTCTAGTAGACTGCAATGCCCTTCCAAAAGAATAATAAAGACCAATAATAAATCTGCCCCATGTGAAATACAATAATACCGTAGTCTATCAATGGAAACAAGACAAAAAATTTATATAAGTCGACCGACGTAAAACATAAAAACAATAAAATAATATTACCCTTTTAATTTTAATTAATAAGGAAAAACTTCCTTAGCCTCTAATTAAGACCTGATCTCCTTCCTCCCAAAGCAAAAACTAATTACTCATTTAAGAAAATATTAGTAGATATTAAATATTGACCAAACACTTGTGTTACACGTCCACGTACCGGCACACGTTACTTGAAACCATTACCAAATCCTTCACGAAACCATTTTAGTACAAAGGTCAAAATAGGAAATTAAAGACCGAAGGGACGGACTGTATCCAACGAACCCAAACCCCGTAGAGCCATTAACCGCCAACTCACGCCTTCCCACGCAAGTAATTGAAAAGGAGAAAAAAAAGTCGGCTCATAAAAACAGAGTGCTATCCCAAAAATTGTGAAGAAAAGGAAACCAACTTCACCGCCCACTTAAAACCCCAAGGAGTAATAAACTTGTGGCGGTGTTTACCGTTGGCTTTCTTTCTTATTAATTAATTCCTTCTCTCTTCATTTCTTCATTCTTTTCTCCCAAGTTATTAAGCTAAGTAATCCTACTTCTTCTTTGATTTGGATTTTTCTCTACAATAACTATATAATTCTCCATCTCTTTTTTTTTTTTTTGGCTACAATTCACCTACCCATTAACAGGTTTTTAGTTCAAAGTTTATGATTCCGCAATGTGCTTTTAAGTCTGTCTTTTTCTTCTTCACCTTTTAATTTCCTAAGCAAGTATTGATTCTTGCTGATCTTTTTTACATTGTGAATATTCTCTTTTCCTTACTTTACAATTCCGCATTGGTTCTTTCCTTAGCTCGGTTCAATTACATTCATTCAGAATTTGATTCCAATGCTTACCCATTGATTCAAATTCTCTACGAAACAGTTAGATTTACCAACCTGTCCTCCCTCGAATAGTTTTTCTTCTCTTATTCCAATAATTCTGCAATGGAGAACTTTGTGAAACCTCACTTCTTCTCTCTTCTTCGTGGGGAAGCAACAGTTCAAGAATACCCCAATAATCGCAACATTTTGGCTCCTCTCAATATGTACCAACCAAAATCTGAACATCAATCCGCCGAATCTACAAGCTCAACCAATGATGACGTACAAAATCCAGAAGTTTCTGATTCAGAGAGTTCGGTCATTGGCTCGAAATATCAAGAAAAAAACACCGGTTTGATGAGAATTGATGAAGGCGATAAGGTATACGGAATTATCAGAGACAAGTTTATGTCGGGTTTGAGTGCTTTTGGAGCATCAACGCAAATTACGGCAATTCATAAGGAAATTTGCTCTAGTTTCACAAAACAAGCAAAGCTTCAATCCTTCCTTATTTTCTCAAAAGCTGTGGAGAAAAAATGCGGAGGGAATAATGCTAATGTGAAATACGCTTGGTTTGGAGCTTCGAAAGATGAATTGAACAATATATTTTCACATGGTTTTGTTCCTTCTTCGAAAAATGGAGCTTATTCTCACGCCATATGCCTCTCTCCTGATAATTATCCTCTTGATTGGTACTTACTTGAAATTCATCTTTTTTTCTTTTTTTTTTTCCTTCTGATTTAGAGGTTTTCAATTTATTTCCCTTTTAATTGATTTTTTTTTTTGGCAGTCTGCAAAATGCTGTTGCTGATAAAAATGGGATAAGGCATTTACTGCTTTGTCGTGTGATACTGGGAAGAAGTGAAGTTGTACATCCTGGAACAGGACAATGGCATCCGAGTTCTGATGAATTTGACACTGGCGTTGATAATTTGCTTTCTCCTAGAAAGTATATTGTGTGGAGTACAGATATGAATAGTTATGTGTTCCCAGAATTTATGGTCAGTTTCAGAGTCACCTCTCATGTCAAAGGTGAGCATAACAGTACCTTAAGCATAAAGGAGAATTAGTGATGTTTCTATAATTTAGAATATTTAGAGGATTGTTAATTTTTGGTATGATTTGTGCAGAGTCTCAAAGGAATGGAGTTCCTAGTAAAAATCCAAATTCACCTTGGATTTCATTTCCTGCACTGATTTCTGCTCTATCAAAGGTTTTGCCGCCTCACACTATCAAATTGATTACGAAATATCATAGTGATCATAAGGTATGCGCTTGAAGCTCTTTGAATTTTCTTTTTAGTATGTGTCTATATATTCTTTTGTCCAGTTGTTCACATCTAGTTCTGTTCTTTAGGAGAGGAAGATGACGAGGCGAGACTTGATTCAGCATGTGAGGAAATTAGCAGGAGATGACTTGTTAACTGCAATCATCAAGTCCTGCAAGTATAAGGTATAACCTGCATCAAATCATATGTTTGTTTAACAAAGTGTGGAATGAGTAAATATTACTGAATGTGTTTGACAATGTTAGCACCTAATTCACTTGTCCAACCCTGTATCACCTAATTTTATCTGTTCTTTGTTTGAATGAAGTATTCAGTTGACTGGAAAGAAGCTGCAAATTCTGTTTTCAGGATACTATTTTAGTCCCTTTTGCTAAATGAGCTCAATTTAGGGATAAGGTTGTTCATGATCTACTTGATGTTCCAGATATTCTGCTTCTCTTTGTTGTTCCTCTAGTAGAGACTTGCTTTCCATTTCAGTTAAATACAACTCACGAACTTTTGGCTCCAGAAATGTTCTATCAAGTTAGTCAAGTGGTTTTTAATGAAGTAACTTGATTTGCATTACTCTTATCATGTCATGTGGAAAGTTAGGTCATCCTCCCTACTATGAAGTTTGGCCTTTGCTTGAATAAATGGCTTCTCGTTGTGAAGTTGGGGAAGTACCAAGTAGTCCCAACATAGAGGATATTATGGTAGTTTAGTATAGCCATGTAAACTATGCAACTCTCGTGATTGCGCCAAAAGACTAAGCTGAAAAACCTAAGGCGTCCTAGATAGACTAAGGAGTGGACGGGAGCTTATTCAGCCTTAATGATGTTCTTATATATAGAGGACTCCAGTTTTAGTTAATTCATCGCTTAATTTTCTTCGAAAGAACATTGTTCCATGATCAAGTGTTTGAAACAGTACTTACTGCCAGTTCTACATAGCCTAACAACGTATAGCATAAAGCTTAAATAACCTGCAAATTCATATGTTTGCGTCATGTGTCGTCGAAGGGAAAGCTCTACTCTTTTACAGGCCACATAGCTTATTCCCCTTGAAAACATCCTGAAACTGATATTTTAAGTTGTGCCTAACAGTCAAAACCAGGATGCCCTTGTTAGTTTTTGCACAAATCATTGTGATGATTAACTGATATGGTTGTCCTCGACTTCTCACAGAATAATAAAGGATCAACCGGGATCTCATCCAACGTCAGCTCAATTCACTCTGAACAACGAGGTGGAAAAAGCTGTGCTTGCAAAAAGAGTTGTTGAGTAATTTTCTTGAAGAATATATGGACGGAGACAGAAAGAATGAAAGCTTTGATCCCTGGGATGAAAATGATACCACCTAACAAATTAGTATTTCAAATAGCTCAATTCCCCTCTAACCTGTGTTCCTGTATCATCTCTTCACACACTGTTTTTTGCTTTGTAGCCTCAAAGTTGTCTTAGAGTAACAGTGTCTCCCAATGTAATAGATAGTTGCAACAGTTCCCAGCTGATCAATTCTTGTTGATGGAGAGTGAAACAGAAATTGCTATCCAATTAGTCAGGCTGCAACATCTTGTATTATCTTCTAGTGCACAATCCAATATCTGCAGGAGTGGCGATACAATCCATCTCAGAACTATCAGTAACTCGTAAAAGCCAAAATTTCTCAGTTGTTAGTACTGGACATGGATTGAGGAAGTGAACTCCAATTAATGCTTCAAATTGGCCAAAATAGCAAACAGTAAGCCAGTTAAGTCGACTGGGGAATTTGGAGGGAAAATCATATTTACTCAAAAGAAAAACGTTGTCCATGTCTTGAAAAGCTACAGTGATGTATCTAATGGATTGAACAGAAGAGAAAAAAAAAAGAACAAGCTAAAATTGTATAAAAATAAATTACTTTATGGGGTGTCCGTTCCTTATATCTTCACGTTTTATTAAAGAAACTTTAATAAAAAAAAGTGGCCCAATTTTGTCCCTTACAAATTAGTATGCGTCAAAATTAGGCTAATATTCCTGTGCCTAAACAAAAACCTACTAGACTTAAGATTCTTGAGCTACAAATACCGTGAAGTCATTAGGGTTTTGTTGTTTGACCAATAAATGATAATCTTTGGTTAAACTAATTAATAAGTAACTTAGACGGGTCAATCCTAGTTAGAGCTAATTACTTCCATATCCGTGATGGATAATACGAACAGTGGTATGGTTGAATAAAAGCGTTAACAATAAATGTGGCTGGATGCAATAGTATGTAAGTAGATCAAGCAATAAATAATATTAAATGGAAATAAATATAAATAGAGAGGAAGATTTACCCAATATTGAAGAAGGTGAAAGATTCCTTTCTCTGGCAATGATGAATGACAAAAGTATGAGAGAATATTGTGCACTTTCTTGGATCTGATAGAAATGACAATAGATAATCTATAAAAAGGTTGAATCTCTTCTAAAAGTGATTCTTTGTATTCTTTCTGAGAGCTTATCCTCTTACAAGTGTTCTTATCATATGGAATATTACATGTCTTTTTCCCCCTTCTTTCCTTACATTTATATGTGATATTTTCAGTAAACCTTAAAGTACAATCAGAGAGAATATTCAGCAGAATATTCCCTCTAAAGATACCAGTACAAGACTAGCCGTTATTTCTAACTAAACTACTCGACCTCGGCCACGACTGATCGCTGAGCTGTTCGAAACATGCAATTGCTAGTCGACCACGACCAGATCCCTCGTAATGGTTTGCGAGTCGCTCTTCACGTCCTTTTCTACACTACTCTATCCTCAATCTAGTTTTGACCCATACAGTTAGTCCCTCCGCTTATTTAGGTCGCCCTTTGGTCGACCTCGTTGAGCGGACTCCGTTGGTCGTGATAGGGAAATTCATATAGAGAAGATCGAATGAGAAGGGTCTCGCACGAGACGGCAACGTGGCGCTTTAAGAACCACAATTCACTGTGACATTAGCTTAGGGTGACATCACTACTGCAAGCATCATCATTACGCGTCTTCCCAAAGCGCTACTTTGTTTCTCGTGCCTCTGCCGTTTCGATTCCTGTACACCTGACGTTTGGATTCTCATGCGCCTAATAGTTGGCGTTCTCGATTCGAGTGTCTGCTTTCTATAAATACAGGAGGAGGGATCTGAGTTACCCTTTCCATTTTTCTGAATTCTGAAAGTTTACTCTTCTCCCTCTTCTTCTTCTTCTTGTGTTCTGGCCCTAATTACCTTCATCCTTCGCACTTTTCGATTCCGATAATCTTGGCAATTTCTTCTCCCCTTCGAGATCATATTCTCAACACTTACGATTAATCAAATATGGCCAACACTTCCCCTATTTCTGGTGTTTCGTCTGAACCAACTCCATTATCAGTGAGGATGCCTCCTCATGAAGATGATGTTGCTGCCCTTGCCGAAGACGAAAACTTTCCGACCGTGGAGAAGATCATTCCTCGCAACGATAAAGGTAGGTCGGATTTCTCAAAATCGGCTACAGAAGAACCTGATCCCATATTTTCTGAACTGGATGCTCGCCTTGGCCGAACTTAGGGCTAAGTACAGTATTCTAGCCCACATCGACCTGGTCCCGGCTGGTAGTGACGTAGTTCAAGCCCACACCTTTTACGCGTACCCATTTCGGGTGGGCTACTCTCTTCCTCTTCTCTCGCTGGCGGAAGAATTCTGTCGATATTACAAGGTCTGCCCGCCCTAGCTCTCCCGTACATCTACAAACTCTTTCTGATGCTGACGAAGTATGCAGAGCTGGCCAACCGTGGAGTCTCTATTCGTCATCTGCTACACCTATTTGCACCAAATTTCCTCAGAGGTACGATGTTGCATCTTCGCCATTTGACCAAAAAATGATAATCTTTAGTTAAACTAATTAATAAGTTACTTAGACGGGTCAATCCTAGTTAGAGCTAATTACTTCCAAATTCGTGATAGATAATACAAACAATGGTATGGTTGAATAAAAGCTTTAACAATAAATGTGGCTGGATGCAATAGTATGCAAGTAGATCAAGTAATAAATAACATTAAATAGCAATAAATGTAAATAGAAAGGAATATTCACTCAATATTAAAGAGGGTGAATGATTCCTTTCTCTAACAATGATGAATGACAAAAGTATGAGAGAAATTGTGCACTTTCTTGGATTCGATAGATATGACAATACACAACAACAACAACCTAGTAAAATTTCACCAGTAGGGTCTGGGGAGGGTAGAGTGTAGTCATACCTTGCCCCTACCCCAGAGGGGGTAGAGAGGCTGTTTCAAGGAGACCCTCGGCTCAAAGACAATAGCTCTGTGACAACAAAACCTGAAAAATAATATCAGCAACGTGAGAGACAATAAATAATTGAGAAAGCAGTAACACAAATATTATGCAAAAGTGTGAAACACAACATAATTCTCTAGCAAAGCTAGACAAAATACTATCATACTCGTCGGTACAAAGAGGGAAACCGGGACAAAGAGGAAAACCGCTCGACTACCCTTTAACCTACAACCTTAATGCTCGACCTCCACACCTTCCTATCAAGAGCCATGTCCTCGGAAATCTGAAGTCGCGCCATGTCCTGTCTGATCACCTCGACCCAATACTTCTTAGGCTGCCCTCTACCTCTTCTCGTATCTTCCAAAGCCAACCACTCACACCTCCTAACCGGGGCATCTAGGCTTCTCCTCTACACGTGTCCGAACCATCTAAGCATGTTTCCCGCATCTTGTCGTCCACCGTAGCCACGTCCACCCTCTCCCGAATATCTTCATTCCTAATCTTATCCAGTCTAGTGTTCCCACACATCCATCGCAACATCCTTATTTTTGCTACTTTCATCTTCTGGATATGTGAATTCTCGACTGGCCAACACTCAGCCCCATACAGCATGGCCGGTCTAACCACCGCTCTATAGAAATTACCTTTGAGTTTCGGTGGCACATTCTTGTTACACAAGACTCTAGACGCTAACCTCCATTTCATCCACCCCACCCCAATACGGTACGTAACATCCCCGTCGATCTCCCCATATCCCTAGATAATTGACCCTAAGTACTTAATACTTTCTCTCTTGAGGATTACCTTTGAGTCAAGCTTGACTTCCACGTCCGCTTTCCCCGTCACGTCGCAGAACTTACATTCCACATATTCCGTATTAGTCTTACTTAACTTGAAACCTTTAGACTCTAGGGCCTATCTCCATGCCTCCAGTCTCCCATTAACACCGCCTCGCGTTTCATCAATCAGAACTATAGCAAACAACATACACCATGGCACCTCTCCTTGAATATGGTGTGTCAATGAGTCAATCGCTAGGGCAAATAAGAATGGGATGAGTGCAGATCCTTGGTGTAACCCAATAACTACCGGAAAAGGCTCTGAGTCACCTCCCAGAGTCCTAACCTGAGTCATATCTCCCTCATACATATCCTTTATTGACCTAATGTAAGTCACCGGCACACCTTTCACCTCCAGACATCTCCAAAGAACATCCCTTGGGATCTTGTCATACGCCTTCTCTAGGTCAATAAACACCATATGCAAATCCCTCTTCCTATCCTTGTATTGTTCTACCAACCTCCTGATAAGGTGGATAGCTTCCATAGTAGAACGACTCGACATGAACCCGAACTGGTTTTCCGATATAGACACCGCCCTCCTTACGCTCCCTTCCACCACCCTCTCCCAAACTTTCATGGTATGACTTAGTAACTTGATACCCCTATAGTTGTTACAATTCTGGATATCACCTTGGTTCTTGTACACCGAAACCATTGTACTCCACCGCCACTCATCAGGCATCCTCTTCGTCTTGAAGATAACATTAAACAACCCAGACGAGATTCCAGTAGAGTTTCGGAGATAATCTATAAAAAGGTTGAATCTCTTCTAAAAGTGGTTCTTTGTATTCTTTCTGAGAGCTTATCCTCTTACAAGTGTTCTTATCATATGGAATATTACATGCCTTTTCCCCCCTTCTTTCCTTAAATTTATATGGGATATCTCCAGTAAACCCTAAAGTATAATCAGAGAGAATATTCAGCGGAATATTCCCTCTAAAGATACCAATACAAAACTAGTCGTTATTTCTAACTAGACTACTCGACCTCGGCCACGACTGATCGCTGAGCAGCTCGAAACATGCAATTGCTAGTCGACCATGACCACACCACTACTTCACGTCCTTTTCTACAAGACTCTATCCTCAATCTAATTTTTATCCATACAGTTAGTCCCTCCACTTATAGGGAAATTCAGATGGAGGAGATCGAATGAGAAGGATCTCGCACGAGACGACAACATGGAGCTTTAAGAACCACAACTCATTGTGACGTTAGCTTAGGCTGACATTAGGGGTGTGCATTCGATTTATCGATTCGATTTTGACCCTTATCGATAATTACTTATCGATTATCGATTTGTACATATGCTTATCGTTATCGTTTCAATAAGGTTTCGATTTTTTTGATTTCGATTTATCGATTTTCGGGGCTTATCGATTTGGTTATCTATTACACCAATAAGAAAATTT
>ML372179.1:63941-88013 GCA_005239525.1 Nicotiana knightiana | reverse complement strand
GCTGCTGCTGCCAGGATTAAATTTAATCCAGCAAATGCAATATCATGCTACAAAAATAGATCACGATGAGATGAGAGGATGACCAACACAAAAATACTACACAATCTACTCTGCTCTAGATTGATCGCATAGTTTCTACCAAGCTTTAAACCTGAAAGAAATTAAGAAAAATATTAATAACATTGTAATACATCACATTCTTTTACAAGTATATTATTTAAAACGGAGAACTTACATAGCAGCTAACAAACTCTAGCAAACATCGTCGGTGGAAGCTTCTTTGTCAAGATTAGTAAAATCTAATACGAATATATATTAACAAGTCAAGCAATTAATATATTATTTAACTATATTAAGANCACCATACGACACAAAGCCATCCTACACTCTTCTTGATCAAATTTCCATGGAATAAGACCATCTATATTATACCCCCCGGTAATTTTTGATACTGTAATAGTTTTTGACCTTTTTCAACTTTATAAGGATTCTTTGGACATTTATCGATATGACTATTCATTTGTGTCGTACTTTTGCTTTTTGTCTCAAAATATTCTTGTCCACAAAATCTACATACAAATTTATTATTTCCTTTAGCATCAACTTTTTCTTCAAAAAAATCCCATGCCCGAGATCGTTTTTTCCTTTGTTTTGTAACTATCGAGTGAGTAGTTGCAACAGTAGACTCGGAACCTCTACTTCCATCGGCCACTTTATCAATTTTATCATTTTCAGCCATGTGAAGTGAATGAAGAATGTAACTTACAGTCTTAAACGAGTTGAATGAACTATGAAGCAAAGCAAAACGAAGTCAAAACTCAACACTCCTTGCTCTTCAATCTACATATCAAAATAAAATTAAAGAAGTTAATTGAAATTCAAGAAAAAATGGCATTTATGATGCGAAATTGCAATGTATAGTGTATATTCCTATTTTTTGCTTATTTATTTATTCGGACTGCCAGAAATCGAATTTAACTAACTCAGATTTCATTTCCCCCTCTTCGGACAGACAGAAATACAAACTACCTCATCTTGAAATAGACCAGCGAAATAGATTACACAAAGAATGAAACCGAAAATGTTACCAGAGATTATGAGTCAGATTTCTTAGACATTTAGAGCCATATCAGTAATCAGATACTTGCAAGTAAAAAAAAAGAAGAGAAAACCCATTTGGAGAAAGAGAATTACCAGATCTATGGAAGAAAGGAGGAATTTTGGGTGAAGATCTCGGAACCCAAACTTCAGTGAGGTTTTTGAGTGAAGAACTGAAGTTCTCGCAGCCGGCAATGTACTGAAGAACTGAACCAGTGAACAATTTGTAAGAACGACTTTTGCATGAATTGGCTAACTGAAGAACTCAAGAACTGAACCAGTGAACAAGGAACTCGGAAGTCTCTGAACTTTGAAGAGGAAATAATAGGGTGGTGTACTGGTGTATGGTGTGGTGGTACTATGGTCGACACTCGATCGTCGACGGAACTCGCCACTCGGAAGTCTTGATTCTTGAAGAGGAGGAATTAGGGATTAGGGAGGAACTGCCGAACTGGCTGCTGGGCTTCTGGAATTAGGGATTAGGGAGTACTGAGTACTGACTGGCTCCTTTACCCTATTTTTGTTAGGGTAAACCGGTAAAGGAAAGTGAAAAACGAAAATAATAAGTTAGGGGTATTATAGAATAAGGGTATAGTTGTCTTTTTAGTATATCTTATCGATTTATCGATAAATCGATAAGCGAAGTGGACAAAATCAAAATCGAAATCGATAACTCGATAAAAAAAATTTCGGAATCGAAATCGATAAATCGATAAATCGATATCGATAAATCGATAACAAATAATCGATTCGATTTATCGATAAACCGATTCGATTGCACACCCCTAGCTGACATCACTGCTGCAAGCATCATCATTACGCGTCTTCCTAATGTGCCGCTTTGTTTCCCGTGCCTCTGCCATTTCGATTCTTGTGCACTTGACATTTCGATTCTCATGCGCGTGACGGTTGTCATTCTCGATTCGAGTGTCTGCTTTATATAGATACAAAAGGAGGGATCTGATTTACCCTTTCCATTTTTCTGAATTCTGAAAGTTTACTCTTCTCCCTATTCTTCTTCTTGTGTTCTGGCCCTAATTACATTCATCCTTCGCACTTTCCGGTTCCAGTGATCTTTGCAATTTCTACTCCCCTTTGAGATCATATTCTCAACACTTACGGTTAATCAAAGATGGCCCACTTCCCCTATTTCTGGTGTTTCCTCTAAACCAACGCCATTATCAGTGAGGATGCCTCCTCATGAAGATGATGTTGCTGCCCTTGCTGAAGCCGACAACTTTCCGATCGTGGAGGAGATCATTCCTCGCAACGACAAAGCTAGGTGGGATTTCTCAAAACTGGCTATAGAAGAACCTGAGCCCGTACTTTCCGAACTGGATGTGTGCGCCTTGGATGAACTTAGGGATAAGTACAGTATTCCAGCCCACATCGACCTGGTCCCGATTGGTAGTGATGTAGTTCAAGTCCACCATCCTGGGTATTGTGCCTTTTACGCGTACTCGTTCCGGGTGGGCTACTCTCTTCCTCTTCTCCTACCGGCGGAAGAATCTGTCGATATTACAAGGTCTTCCCGGCCCAGCTCTCCTCGTACATCTAAAAACTCTTTCTGATGCTGACGAAGTATGCAGATCTGGCCAACCGTGGAGTCTCTATTCGTCATCTGCTACACCTCTTTGCACTAAATTTCCTCAGAGGTACAATGTTGCGTATTCTCCATCGTGGGACCAAAGGACTGGTCGTGAAAATGGATGACAGGGCCAACCGCCGTTTCAATTTCCACTTCTTCTACGTTGAAACTTAGCATGTGGTGACGAGCCCCAACAGATTCCCCGAAGTATGGAACTTTGCTCGTAGTATCTCTCTTAACTGATTTCTCATCTTATCTTGATTTGTCGACGACCTAATTGCTCTCCCTCTTCTTTTGTGCAGCCAAAAAGGAGCCTCCTACATTGGTCGTTGATATTCGAGACTGGGTAAGCCAGATTTTTCCCTGCACGGTGGGGTTCGCGAGTTGTCGTCTTTCCATAAGAAGTTTGGTCGTAGGCCCTCTGCGGCTGGTGAGTTTTCGATTTGGCCCTTCGTTAATTGTGCGTTAAAATCATTATCCTTTTCCTTCTTTTCTTCAAACTGAATTTCTTTGGTACCAGGTCGGAGGGCTTCAACGAAGAAGAAGGATCCTACCCCTTCCTTCCACCAGTCGGGTGCTTCTACGGGGTCGTTGCTTTTTACGGTCGTAGGCGAGCCTACTCATACTGTGGCTCCTTCCCATACCCTGATCCCACGCAGACCTAGTCGCCGAACAGCGGCTCCGTCGGCGAGGACTTCAACTTCCCGTGTTCTGCACTTGGTGAACGAGTCGTCACCGGATGAGGAGGAAGCAACTCCGTTAAAGAAGAGGAGGGTAGAGCTTAATGGCGAGTCGGTGGGAGCTGAAGGGTTTATAGGGGTGATCCTGACCAGGCCACGGCTGCGTCCGAGGACGGTGTGTCCTTAGACACCGAGATTCTGCCCCCTTCGGAAAATGTGGAGATTGTTGCCTTGGCTAACACCATTTTGGAAAGAGGAGAATGAGTTGAGGCGGTTGAGGTCATTCCGATGAGTTATCCATCGCCATCGGGTCACACCAGCGTCCCTTTTTCTGCCAAGGTGAAGGGAAAGAACGTAGCCGTAGACGGTTACGAGTCTAGTTCTAACATCGACCCTGAGGAGGTTCAGATGTATAACGAAGGGTTTACTCGGGTGGAGGTGAGGACGGAGAGGACCAGTCATAGTATAATAATCCCCCTTGACCTAGACTTGTTAAAGCGCACGGAGAGTGTGGTCCCTGACTTGGGTCCGCTCTGTTCCCGTGCCGAGGAAAGGACATTACAGACGTTGAACAACGACGCCCTATATTTGGGCATATCACGAATGGCTCTACGGGTAAGTATTCCGATTGTTGCTCTTTACATCTTCTCTTTTTCTCCTTTATTTTTACCAACTTCTTTCTCATGTTTCCTCTTTGCTCGACCCTTATTTTTGAAATTGAGTGTGCCCATTGGGAAGAAAAGAGGAGGGATATCTTCAAGAGAATGGAGTCGAAGTATCGTGAGTATAGTTCCAAATATCTCGAGCTATGCCTTCGAATCGGCACAGATGGCAACTTCCAGTCTCTTAAGGACGAGCTGAGGTAGAAAGACGAAGAGCTCGTAAGGGTCATCCAAAAATGCAGCGAGCTCGAGGGGTCGCTCAGATCCAAGGAGGAAGAGCTTGAGGTGAGCAGGGGGTTGCGGAAGAATGTGCAGATCTTCAGACCCAAATTGCATCCCTGCAGGCTGAACTTGAGCAAAGTTCGACCTGGTTCAATGCCTTGAGCGATGAGCTGGTTGAGACGACGTCGGAGCTAGGCAAGGTTGAGGAAGCAAGGAAGGCGGATTTGGCCAGAGTGGTAACGACAGAGGAGGTCTTTCGTGTCCTTTAATTTGAACGGGCGAATGAGTCTGAGGCGGTCGCGCTTAGGGAGGCCAGGCTCGATGAGCGGATTGGCGGACTTGAATGAGAGATTTCTAATTTGAACGATCAAGTCGCCTGAGGCTGAGAGGGTGAAACTGTTTGTGCGACCATCCTCCTCTCACACTTCCTCCTTTCCTGATATGCCGCGGGACTCGTACGAGAAATGGATCCATGCCGAGGCCCGGTTGGATATTTTTAGGGACTTGATGGCGGAAAAAAAGGGTTACTAAAGTCAAATTTTAGGGTGCTCGTGCTAAGGCACGTGAGCTCGACTTGCCTGTGGTTTTGATCCTACTACGCCGAGGGCGGATAGTGGCGAGGATGAACTGGACGCGATCGAGCAAGATGCTTGGTAGACAGTGATGAAGGTGGATATGACGCGGAGTAGTACTTTAACTTTTTAATTTGCTTTTGTCTTCTTTCTTTATTGTGCGGGCGTCTTTCTGGCCTTTTGTAAGATACTTTTTGGAATGAAATGATCATAAATCTTATTGTACGTTATTGAATCTTTTGTTTTTGTTTGAACATTTTCTTCAAATGATTGCTTCGATTAGAAGAACTGTGTCGGTATGTGCTAGCTTGAACATGGGCGAGTATATCTTTGATTGAATCCGGGTGAAGTCCCATGTCGTCGTAATTAACTCAAACAAAGTTAACTTGTAAATCGAACTCAAGTTAGGTTGAGTATGATCTGAGTTCGAGTGCGGTCGAATATAACTCCTTACTAATTCGAGCGAGGTCGATGTGAGGTAATTCAGGCGAGATCTAATGTGACTCGTAATTAGTTCGGACGATGTCAATTGTAGGTTAATTCGAGCAAGGTCGAATGTTATTCATAATTTAATTCGAGCGAGGTCGAATGTGAGTTAATTCGAGCGGGGTCGAATATGAGTTAAATCGAGCGAGGTCGAATGTTACTAGTAATTAATTTGAACGAGGTAGAATGTGAGTTAATTCGAGCGAGGTCGAATATTATTCACAATTTAATTAGAGCGAGGAAAAATGTGAGTTAATTCAAGCAGGGTCGAATATGAGTTGATTCGAGCGAGGTCGAATATTACTCCTAATTAATTCAGATGAGGTCGAATGTGAGTTGATTCGAGCGAGGTCGAATGTGATTTAATTCGAGCGTGGTCGAATGTGAGTTTATTTGAGCGGGGTCGAATGTTACTCATAATTAATTCGAGCGAGGTCGAATGTGAGTTGATTCGAGCGAGGTCGAATGTTACTGGGAATTAATTCGAACGAGGTCGAATGAGAGTTCCTTGATTGGTGTAGTGTTTAAACTTGGTGGAGACAGGTGAACATCATGTGTTCGCATACTTTGCTTGCATATATATACATTGGAGAAGTTTACATGTTATTGTTTTTCGGACTGGTATTCCAGTCTCAACCTATCTAGTCCTTTCATTGGTTGACCTGGAGAAGTATTTGAGGTGTAGAGCGATGAACTAGTACTTAACTTAGATTTTCCCTCTTCGTCGCCTCGTTAAAAACCTCCCCGAGAAAATCCAATTGGGACAAAACTCAGGTGAGGTAAAAAGAGTACGGCTCGGAGAACATCTGTCCTTAGAAGTTGAAGTACTTGAGGTGGGCGACGTTCCAACTGTTTTGTAGTAATTTTCCTTCCATTGTTTCTAGTTGGAACAATACTTTGCTTGCCGCTGCCGTAATTTTGTACGGACCGTCCCAATTGGTCCCCAGTTTTCCTTCCGTGGATCCTTTGTTACACCTCATGTTTTCGTACGTGGAAGTACGCCATAAGTAATTGACGTAAGCTGGAAAATGAGATTATTTCGAGATTATAAGTATTATGCTACTTCAAATAAGTGATCAATAAATTCGTGAAGGTGAGAGGTAAGAGAATCAAAGGAAATGAATTTCGTAAAAATTTGGCATATTGGGATAAAAACAGGCCGAGCGTTCATACCCGATATTTATGGACTAGTACCATACAAGGTATCATATGACCATAATAGTATGATATATAAGGGTGTATTAAAAATAAGTAGTATTTTAAGTAATTTGGAATAATTCTTAATTATGTGGGTATTTGATTATTTATTGATTAGTGAGAGATTAATAAATTATTAATTAATTAAAAATTGGATAAGTTTAAGGAACCTTACCTTTAATGTGGCAGCGTGCCACTTTTTGGACAAATGACTCTTAGTCATTTAGGCATGGTGGCAAAGAGATGTGTGAATCACGTAACACTTCCTTTCTATTATCTTGAACACTTTCATTACATCAAATCCCTATAAAAATTGCTACCAAAACTCTACAATCAGTTCTAAAATACAACATCAACATGATTTTCAAGAAATTCCTACAAGATTTCAATCAAACCTCTCGCAACCAAACAATTATAACGAGAATTGTTAGAACCATATCAACGTAAAATTTTGCAGTTCTAAAGGAGTACGATGCAATATTTTTCAAGAATATTATACAGATTTTTTCCTACTCCAGGTATGTTAAGGCTAAACCTTTCCTTCTTTTTCGGCATGATCTCGTCATTACACAAGTTTGATAACGAGTCATAAAGAAAAATTCATATCCCGAAATTTACATATATTTTCCTAGTCTTGTAAGTGATAGTATTCTCCTTATTGGAACTTCATATTCAATTGAGTAATTCCTTCTTCCAGTAAAGAGAGCAGAGAATTTATATATACAATATTACAATATTTTCATTACCATCGAGCTATAATCGATAGACAAGCCCCTATTGGGCAACCTCTGATCAGATGGTAAGTTATATACCGAGCCTACTGTGGCCGAGCGCCTATGAGCGAGCCCAGTTGGTCGAGATACAGATCCTAGTATGGACGAGAGCCTATGAGCGAGCCTACTACGGCAGAACAATTATATATATGTATACCGAGCCTTATAGTGCCGGACAACTGTTTTACTTACTATATTGAGAGAGTTGAGTCAGTATCAACAGGTAAGTATATCTTCAGATTATCTTTGACTTCCAGTTGCTTTCACTTATTATATTATCAGTTCAGTTTTAGCTTCCAGTATATTGCCTTACATACTCGGTACATTATTTCGTATTGACGTCCCTTTTCTGGGGGCACTGCATTTCATGCGTGCATGTTCAGATAGATAGACGGGTAAACCTCCTCATTAAGTGTTGTCCGAGTTCGGCTTGATTGGTAAGCTCCATGCCTTTGGGAGTTGCCAGGTCTAGAGCTTTATGTAAATCTTGTGTATATATGTATATATGTTATGAGTAGGTCAGGGAGCTGTTCCGATCACAGTATATCCACCAGTAGAGGCTTGTAGACAAATCTTGTCAGTTAGTGTAGTATGTTGGGCTGGTAGGCCTTTTATGTATATTTTTTTGGTTTGCCAGTTGTAGTAGTTATGACGGCCTTGTCGGCCCATCTTTATATTGATATTTAGTCGGCATTCGCAGTTGTCTTGCAATGTGGCCCATGGCCAAAGTATGCCATCACATGTTCAGAGTTCCTTAGTCGCAAGTTAGTATGCAAGGATAGATGAGGCCCCGGGTGCCGGTCTCGCCCCCAGGTTCGGGTCGTAACAAAAGTGGTATCATAGCAGTTCTGTTTTAGGGAATCTACAAGTCGTGTCTAGTAGAGTCTTGTTTATGGGTGTGTCGTGCACCACACTTATAAGCAGGAGGATATAGGGCGTTTAGGACTGTCACTCTTTCTTCTTACTCTAGATCGTGTGGTAGAGCTTAGTTGTAAGAACTCAATTTCTTAAAACTCTATCTTATTCGTAATACAACGATGCCTACATTCAGAAAGATGGTCGGTAAAAGATATAGCTGTGGAAGTGTTGAGTCAGAGGAACTCAATTTTGCATCATGCTTATGATGAGTAAATATGAGCTTTTCGGCAGACCATGCGTGTACTAAAAGGTGTAAGGTTCTTGATAAGGAGTTTTAAGGCAAGAATACTTATTCACTCTTACGGTAAAAAGGAATAACAGAATCAGAAGGTAGACACAAGTTTCAACAAGTAAAATAAGCAAGGTGAAGAAGGGTACGAGGCGCCAAGTTAATTACAATTCAGGCATAGGAATATAAGCCTTTTGAGTTACCTTCAATAGTAATAGAGGTATGTACAATTGGCCACACCGATCTCAGTTATACCCTATGGGAGCTAATATATATGGTTTAAGAGAAGGACGAGATATCAAGATCTGACTGGGGTTAGAGTAACCCAAAATGGTGGATGAATTGTTTGCGTTAGTTGATATTGCCGAAGGATATTGTAAATGTGCTAATCAATCTCCCTGTGAGACACCCAGATGTAGAACTCTAAAATAGTACAACTAGCCATGAGTACTAGAAAGATAGGAATCGGAAACCTTGAAGGGATAAATATTACCTTAGTGTGGCTCTCGTCCCTAGTAGAGGGAGAATGTTAGGCAGCCCGTAGAGCCAGTAGATGGAGAAAGGGGAGGTAAAAGCAAAAGAATGTCTTGTTAAAGTTTTCAGAATAAAATGATAGATAGAAATATTAGCAGGGAAGTACAGAGAGGGATAATGGAGCAGTATGAGTGAGTTGTGATACATGGATGACAACAGTAGAGTGTTACATAATCTGTAGTCAAATGAAGAAAGAGACGAGAGGTGATGGGCCTTAAGACGACAAAAGAGTATAAGTCATACAGTCACATCCTCATTTTGAGAAATAAGTTCACGACTCTAACGTGATTAACAGAAGGAAAATTTAGATCCCAGAGTAATAGAAATCAGTATGAATTGTTGAACAAGATAAACTAAACATGAATTAGGAACTGAGTAATTTGATAATAGTCAGCATCATGAGAATTTCAGATTGCATTCCGACAATAATAAAATCGACAACAGAAGAAGATCTATGATGAGTTCAGAGAATGGTCATACAGGGAGACGCTTCCCTAAAACAAGTAATATGAGCAAAGTTGAGCTTAAGGGACTGTGTGTGCCAGTTACACTAAGTGTCACCATCGCGAGTAAGGAATTTTGTTATCCTTGGTACAGAAGGATTACCGCAAGGCGATTAAGGGTCATCTATGATGCGAAAAGACGGCAAAGATGAAAAGGTAAAACATCTAAGGTAGATCATCGTAGCACTAGCTCTTAGTACTTCCCAAAAGGGGGGAATATGGAGTGATGTGTCATGAAGTCAAAATTAAGTGGTTCTAGTAATCATGGAATTGTAAAGGAAGAATGTGGTAAAAACAAAAAAGGAATGAGATTACACTTATTCAGCTCTTACGTATATGCTATGATTCCAGAATATTAAGCAAGCACGATGCCAAGGAGAGGAAGTACAGGTTCCGACCCGGGATGTTATTGATAAATAAAGAGCCAGCGCAAGATGTAAGTTAAGAATAAGGAAATAACCCAAGAAATATTTCGCGGAGTATTGATATGAGAATGGACCAACGAGCAGTCAGTAGTTGATTCGGGAAGAGTCCAGTGATGGCTAGACAAGAGTTTATAGATAAATCAACAGACAATGTAAAATAAATATAGTGAACCCCAACATGGGAAGTTCAGTCTCGCAGATTTGACATTAGAACCCTTGAGAAATATTAGGATAGGAGTTGGGGTCGTTAAAGGAATCATATGAGTATCACGGAAATAAAAGAGAGTGCCACTGGGAAGATGGTCAAAATATCAAGTTTAGAAGCAACCCTACAAGCACAAGGGCGTGGAGGTAAGTAACCCCGGATAATTATAAGCTAGGAGGGGCATAAAATTTTTTGTCGAGTATATGATGCAATAAGCTCGCATATTTACAAGAGTTAGAGGGTCCTCCCTAAACTACAATGAAGGATTAGCTAAGAAAATAAGGAAGAAGGTCTCAACCAAAGCACAGTGACCTAAAAAGGAAATGGTTGTGTAACAACAGTCTCACTACAAAACTGTATGCACTCCAAAAGAAAGTGGCACCTACCATGGCTAATGAGCGGGGAGTAAAACCAAAAGTAATATTCGAGACCATATGAGTTGCGCAAAAATTTCGGCATGCGTGAGAACTCAGATAAGCTAAGCATGCACGCAACAAGGGGGCAAGAAGACTAGGAAAAGCAATTGCTTACGTTTGAAGAAAGCTGAAATGGAACGAAAGGAATTATTCAATTATTGATCAGCCGTAGAATACTCCGGTATAAGTTAAAAGAAGGAATAGGGTCCAGGTCATAGACAAAGGATTGAATCATTAGAAGATTGTATCATGGTTTTCCATAGCGTCCATGAAAGGCTAAAGTAATAACTAAATACCAGGAGCCACAGACCGGAAGATAACTTAAACCTACATAAAGGTTGATCAGAAGGAAGAAGAAACTAAAGAGTTACATCAACTAAGTAAATTAGGAGTTTTCTTGTTGGAACCAGAAAGTTATAGACATCATGATTGAGAACATTGCAGAATCACTCTTAATATCAGAGGTGCAAGAGAAATAATATAACCATATTCTATAATGGCTCTACAAGGAATCCAGTAGAAGGAGTGTCAGCCTTATAAGAAGTCTGCATGAACCTCTCATCGAATTGTGTAGACACCAGAGGTGCAATAATTATAATAGAGCTTCAAGTTGCGAATATGAATTATACATATATGGAAGGGAGGTCATGAAAGAGATAGAAGATGTGATGAGAGATTTTAAGGTAAGTAAGGTAAAAGTGAAAAACGTACTAGATACTCAGATACAGAAGGTTGGGAATAGTCCATACTTCCGATAGAAATCTAGAAGCGATGTGATTCAGTATCGATAGAGGCGTTGGCAATGGCATATTTTCCAGCTTATGGTTTCTAGGTATTGAGAGGTCTAGTTAAAAGAGTAAGGAAGAGTTTGAGACGATGTGATATAACCCTTGATGTTACAGAAAAGAATAAAGAAATCAGTTGCAAGCTAAAGTATGGTAGAGCAACAAGGTTTTAGGAAGACAAGAGTAAGGATAAGAAAAAGCAAGTGAGAATGTGACAAAAATTGATAAGTCCTCAGGATTAAGCCCATGAAAACAAGAAGAGTGATGGTTTCTCTAAGTTATACAAAGCTCAGTATAGCCTGAATAAACTCAAAGGAGTCTAAGACTAATAACATTTAGAAGAGATGGAATGCTGCCCTAGTAGTAGAATAAGGGTGTAATTGTGAAAGATAAAGGGTGACGTTTGGGCCTTCGATTGAGTAATGATTTAAAAAGGGGACTTCGTGAATTGTACGAGATTAAAATACCCACCTAAGGTAAATCACATTGGGATACTATGAAATACGGTTATGGAAGCATGGTATCGCCCCTAGGTGGATCAGTCTAATCACTTCACCCCAATGAAACTTAATCCCTAAGATAGTGTTACATAAGAGATCAAGTTATCAGTGGTAGATGATAGATCAACAGTAAGGTAAATCAACATCGGATGGACAAAAATCACAAGGTATGAGGTGATATTAGGCCGTCATTCTTAAGAAGAAAAAGTAATGAGGAAGCATAAAAGAACTTAGATTTATACATATGAGATAAGTAACGAAAGTAACCTGGAGTTTGGTAGCAGACCTTAGTAACGATAAATAGAAGTAAGAGTTATGGTATAGTATGACCTACCTAGATGTAGTAAAGTCATACGAATGGATAAGAGGATCTATGAAATAAGGTATAACAATATTCATAAGTTTGACAAAGTACCTAGCGAAGAACTTCAGTATACCTATAGATGCCCAGAGGGACATCTTGTCAAGATCTGCAACATTTACAAGGTTAGGCATAGAGATAGGCTAAAAGTTGGAGGAAAAAGGAGAGAAGAGTCGCATAGGTGCACTTACAAGATCAGAGTCATAAGGGATGCATGGTAGAAGGTAACAACAATTACGAGATTGGAAGGATTCCGACCATAAGTCGTGGTGTGAGAAAGAGACCTAAAAGAGGGAATGCCCTGACCTTTGGAATTATTCACATAACAGTTTCCTAGATGGCAAGGAGAGTACTAAAGTATTCGAAAGACATAAGTCATGAAAATGATAAGTGCATCAATCAAAATTCGAGGACGAATGTTCCAAAGGTGGAAATAATGTTACACCTCATGTTTTCATACGTGGAAGTACACCATAAGTAATTGACGTAAGCTGGGAAATGAGATTATTTTGAGATTATAAGTATTACGCTACTTCAAACAAGTGATAAATAAATTCGTGAAGGTGATAGGGTAAGAGAATCGAAGGAAATGAATTTCGTCAAAATTTGACATATTGGGATAAAATACGGGCCGAGCGTTAATACTCGATATTTATGGACTAGTACCATACAAGGTATCATATGACCATATTAGTATGATGTATAAGAGTGTATTAAAATAAGTAGTATTTTAAGTAATTTGGGATAATTCTTAATTATGTGGGTAATTGATTAATTATTGGTTAGTGAGAGATTAATAAATTATTAATTAATTAAAAATTGGATAAGTTTAAGGAACCTTACCTTTAACGTGGAAGCATGCCACTTTTTGGACAAATGACTCTTAGTTATTTAGGCTTGGTGGAAAAGAGATGTGTTAATCACATAACACTTCCTTTCTATTATCTTGAACACAAAACATTACATCAAATTCCTATAAAAATTCCTTATCAAAACTCTACAATCAGTTCTAAAACACAACAACAACGTGATTTTCAAGCAATTCCTACAAGATTTAAATCAAACCTCTTGCAACCAAACAATTCCAACGAGAATTGTTGGAACCGTAGTAACGTAAAATTTTGCGGTTCTAAAGGAGTACAGTACAATCTTTTCCAAGAATACTATACGAATTTTTGCCTACTCCAGGTATGTTAAGGCTAAGCCGTACTTCTTTTTGGCATGATCTCGTCATTACACAAGTTTGATAACGAGGCATAAAGAAAAATTCATATCTCAAAATTTACGTATATTTTCCTAGTCTTGTAAGTGATAATATTCTCCTTATCGGAACTTTATTTTTAATTGAGTATTTCCTCTTCTTGTCAAGAGAGCAGAGAATTTATATATACAATATTACAGTATTTTCATTACCATCGAGCTATAATCGATAGGCATGCCCCTATTGGGAAACCTCTGATCAGATGATAAGTTATATACCGAGCCTACTGTGGCCGAACGCCTATGATCGAGCCCAGTTGGTCGAGATGCATAGCCCAGTATGGTCGAGCGCCTATGAGCGAGCCTACTATGGCAGAGCAGTTATATATATATGTATACCGAGCCTTATAGGGCTGGACATCTATTTTACTTACTATATTGAGAGAGTTGAGTCAGTATCAACAGGTAAGTATATCTTCATATTATCTTTGACTTCCAGTTGCTTTCAATTATTATATTATCAGTTTAGTTTCAGCTTCCAGCATATTGCCTTACATACTCGGTACATTATTTTATATTGACGTCCCTTTTCTAGGGGCGTTGTATTTCATTCGTGCAGGTTCAGACAGATAGACGGGTAAACCTCCTCATTAAGTGTTGCCCGAGTTCAGCTTGATCGGTAAGCTCCATGCCTTTCGGAGTTGCCGGGTCTAGAACTTTATGTACATCTTGTGTATATATGTATATATGTTATGAGTAGGTCAAGGAGCTATTCGGATCATTGTATATCCACCAGTTGAGGCTTGTAGACAAATCTTGTCAGTTAGTATAGTATGTTGGGCATGTAGGCCTTTTATGTATATTTTTTTGGTTTGCCAGCTGTAGTAGTTATGACGGCCTTGTCGGCCTAGATTTATATTGACATTTAGTCAGCATTCGCAGTTGTCTTGCAATGTGTCCCATGGCCAAAGTATGCCATCACATGTTCAGAGTTCCTTAGTCGCAAGTTAGTACGTAAGGATAGATGAGGCACCGGGTTGCCGGTCTCTCCCTCAAGTTCGAGTCGTGAAATCCTTGCTTGCTTGTATGTTGGCTTTCAGTACATAGTCCCCGACTTTGATCAACCTGACTTTGTATTTTTTGTTATAGTACCGCTCTGCCTGTTATTTCTGGGCTATCATTCTTACGTAAGCCATGTCTCTTCGTTCTTCGGCCTCATCAAGGTTTTGCCTTCTTCTTTCGTCGTTACTCGGCTCACTCTCATGTGAATGCCTTAGACTTGGTTCTCTGGCCTTGACTGGTATCACTGCGTCAGTCCCATAGACTAATGAGTATAATGTTTTTCCTGTGCTTGTCTTTGGAGTTGTGCAGTATGCGCATAGCACTTCCGACAGCAACTCCGGCCACAGTCCCTTGTCATTCTCGAGCTTCTTCTTCATGATATTCAGTATTGACTTGTTGGAGAATTCCGCTTGTCCATTGCCTGCGGGATGATATAGCGTGGAGAGTATTCTTTTGATGTGCCATTTTTCTCGAAGAACTCGACGATCTTATCCCCTGAACTGGGGTCCGTTGTCACAGCTGATTTCTTTGGGGATGCCGAAGCAGCATACAATGTTCCTCCATATAAAGTCGATCACTTCTTGCTCGCGTATTTGAGCGAACGCACCTGCTTTTACCCACTTAGAAAAATATTTAGTTAAACCAAAAAGAATTATACGTTACCTCGTCCTGCTGGAAGGGGGAGACAATGTCCGTTCCCCATTTGATGAAGGTCCAGTACGAGGTGACCGAGTGGAGATGTTCTCCCGATTGGTGAATCATGGGGGTGTATCTTTGGCAGGGTTCGCATTTTTTAACGAAGTCGGCGACCTCCTTTTTCATTGTGGGTCAATAGTATCCTGCTCGTATGAGGCATCTGACTAGGGCCCGGTTGCCGGTATGAGCTCCGCAGTGACCTTCATGGACTTCCTCTAGGACGCGCCATGGTTGTTTTGGTTCTAAGAATTTCTCCAGGGGGGCGCCATATGTTCTTTTGTATAGGTCGTTGTTGATGACGCTACACCTGGCTGCCTGCATTCGCAGCTTTTTGGCTTCTTTTTTGTCGTTTGGAAGCATGCCGTCCTGCAAATATGTGACAATACAATTGCTCTAGTCCCAAGTCAGGTTTATAGTGCGTACCTCAATTT
Organism: Nicotiana knightiana; assembly: GCA_005239525.1. Lineage (NCBI taxonomy): Eukaryota > Viridiplantae > Streptophyta > Magnoliopsida > Solanales > Solanaceae > Nicotiana > Nicotiana knightiana. The sequence continues at coordinate 72,470 of ML372179.1, read as the reverse complement.
GGTCGATCGATAAGTGGAGGAGAGTGACCACGTTTGCTACTCCAGTTATGCTTTAAGTGGCTTCTGCCAATTTGGCGAGGCCATCTGTTTCGATGTTCTGCGCTCGAGGTGTAACGACCCGACCGGTCTTTTTGCATTATCGGACCTCGTTCCCTTAAATGAAACTTCCCATAGCGGCTTATTGTGATTTATGACTTGCGGGGGCGGGTGGTCCGGGATTTGCAAATGTTTAGAGTGTTATAGGAACACTTGGTTCCTTAAGGTTGGCCTTTAAGGCCAAGTTTGACTTTGGTCAACATTTTTGGTAAATGACCTCGGAATCGAGTTTCGACGACTCCGGTAGCTTCGTATGATGATTTCGGACTTGGGCGTATGTTCAGAATGGATTTTGGATGGTCCGGGAGCGTTTCGGCGCCCAATATCAAAATAAGAACGGAATTTCGAGACCAGTTCCGTTATGTCATTTATAACTTGCCTGCAAAATTTGGTGTCAGTCCGAGTAGTATAGGTCGGTTCAATGCATTGTTAGTGAATTCTAGAACTTTAAGTTCAAAGTTTGATTCAATTTGGTTTTGGGGTCGAATTCTTAGTTTCGTTGTTGTTTTTCACGTTCTAAAAATTTGAGCAAGTCTGTATCATGAATACAGACTTGCCAGTGCCTTTGTACGGGGTTCCGAGGGGCTTGGGTGAGTTTCGGACCCCTCAGATTTAAATGCAAAACACCAGAATTTTCGTGTCTGGTTTCCTTCTATGCGTTCACGGTTGCCCTGGCGCGTTCGCATATAAGGATCTGGGCGGGGGTGAAAATTTGCCCTATGCGTTCACATAGGTGCTCCGCGTTCGCATAGGGTAGGGCATTAGGTTAGACTAGCTTAGCCCTTACTCAGTGCGTTCGCACCCCCCAGCCGCGTTCGCGTAGGTCTAGCCAAGCTAGCCTCCGCGTTCACGAAGACCTCAACAGGACCTGACCATTTGTTCACCGCGAACGCACTGCCCCTGATGCGTTCGCATAGAAGGGGCAGCTGGGCAGTGTGTTTTTATAACGGGATTTAATTCATTTCCTCATCTTCTTCTTCTTCCTTGGGACGATTTTCAGCATTCAAGAGGGGCAAACGACCTAGTTATTGAAGGTAAGTAAATTCTACTCTAATATTAGTTTCATGCATGGATTACAAGGTAAATTAACTACCTAATTAGTGAAAAGTAAGGATTTGGGGTAGTAACCTAGGGATTTTGAAAATGTAGAAAATTACCCGTCAATTAGCTATGAAATCAAGTAAAAATCATGTATTAATGATCCTTAGGCTATGGGTGAGTGTTTCCTTCGAGAATTTTTGGAATCCGAGCATGCGGGCCCGAGGTTGGATTTTGGAATTTCTTCAAGAATGGTGAATTTGACTAAATAATAGGAGAAATTTCATGATTTGAATATAAATTGATATATTTGTATAACATTTGTCTAGTTTCGAGTCTGTGGGTGTCGAGTTCGGAGTTTCGGGCGCATTCTTGACCAAGGGAGTAGGTGCGATGCGAGGTGAGTATCCTTTCTAACCTTGTAAGAGAACTGTCCCCCTAGGTGATTTAAATGTTATATGTGATAATATTTGGGGGCTACGTACGTACAAAGTGACGAGAGTCCGTACATAGCGGCTATTACTATTATGTACGGGTAGTTAGGCCCACATCATGCCTTGTGTTTTAGTTGATATGAACAATATGCTTAATAAATTAAATGTTACATGCTGGTTACTTCCCTGAGGTCATGGTATTTGAGAAAAACTTGTAAGGAATTGTTCACTGAAAAGTAATTTAAAAAGGAATAATGTGTGTGCATGTGACCGCTTCGCAATTTACATTCCGCGAGCGGAGTGTGATTTCCCCCACTCTTATGGGAACGGGCCGTAAGCCATGGCAGATTGAGAGATGCACTTTTGGTTCAGGCCGTTCAATCCTCGGAAGTGCATAGAGAGGATTGAGAGATGCACTTTTGGTTCGGGCCGTTCGATTCTCGGCAATGCATAGAGAGGATTGAGAGATGCACTTTTGGTTTGGGCCGTTCGATCCTCGGCAGTGCATAGATGTGAGTACTTTATGGAAGGGTGCACTTATGGTTCGGGCCGTTCGACCCTCAACAATGCACGGACATGACTATCTTATGACTCCGGCCGGTTGTCCTTACCCTGCACGCGCATGATTTATTTGTTACTAAATTCATGGACATTGATTTGACAGATATTTGGGGGAAGGTGAAGTGGTAATTGTTTTATTCATTCCCAGTACTTCCTTGGATTTCAGTGCCTTATATACATTTGTTGCTTCACTGCCTTTACATGCCTATCGTTTCTATCATATTCTGTTAAATTATATTGTTGGACCTTAGTGAGTATCATGTCGACCTCTCGTCACTACCTCTTCGAGGTTAGGCGGGATACTCACTGGGTACATATATATTTATGTACTCATGCTACGCTTCTATACTTAATTGCACATGTTCTGAGGCTGGTGCATCTGGTTGTTGGACCGAAGCTTGACTTTGATTATAGACGGACCTGACTTCACGGTGAGCTGCTTTTCTCCTGGCGATCTCCGTCATCACCATGGGGTTTCTTTTGCTTATTTCCCGTCTATTTCCTTGAGATAGTGGGACTGCATATTATATCTTTTGTATATTTTGTTAGTATGCCTGTAGGACTTGTGACACTAGTTCCTGGCACACACGTGATAGTTATTATGGATTTCAGGTTTGTATATATATTGGCTCACACCTCTTCATGACTGCTTTTGATTAAAAACTGGCTAATTATCCTTGTTGATTCATGTTTTAAGTTTTAAAAACTGAGTATATGTTGAAAATTTTAATCTAACAAGAAAGAACCCTTAGTAAATTGAGTGTTGGCTTGCCTGACCCCGCTGTTGGGCGCCATCACGATCGAAGTTAGAATTTTGGGTCGTGCCATGAGGTATTTGGTCGAGCTGGCATTTGTTAAAATCAGGTAACAATTTGCAGATCTCAGCCTAGTATTTCTGTAGCCTTTGTTCCTTGATTTGGGAAGTCCGTGTGACTTGGTTGACAACGATTTGTGAGTCGCATCATAGGACTACTCGCCGTGCTCCGTCCTTGAGTGCCAATTTTAACCCCGCAATCACGGCCTGATACTCAGCCTCATTGTTAGTCATATCAAGGCACCGTATGGACTGGCGAATTATTTCTCCTGTTAGGACCTCGAGCATGAGTCCCATTCTAGATCCTGACGCGTTAGAGGCGCCATCGGTGTACAGAATCCACAGGTCGCGCACTTTGCAGGAAGTACTAGCGGCTTCCTTTTCGACTTCGGGCATTATTTTTGCGCTGAAGTCGCCGATGAAGTCGGCAAGCACCTGCGACTTTATCGCCGTTCGCGGCTGATAGGTTATATTGTGCTTGCTTAATTCTATGGCCCATTAGGCCAACCTACCCGATAACTTGGGTTTGTGCAGGATACTCCTTAGAGGAAAGGTCGTGACCACTGATATGGGGTGGCACTGGAAATAAGGTCTAAGATTTCGTGAAGCTATGACCAAGGCCAGGGCTAGCTTTTCGAGGCGGGGGTACCTTATTTCGGCGTCGACCAAAGTTTTTCTAATGTAGTAGATTTGCGTACCTTTATTTTCTCGGACCAGGACCGCATTTAACACAACATCGGACACGGCCAGATAGATGAATAGACGTTCCTCGGGTTCCGCCTTAGCAAGTAGCGGGGTTAAGGATAGGTATGCCTTTAGTTCCTTCAAAGCGTCAACGCAGTTGGAGTTCCATTGGAGTCCATTATCTTTTTGAGTACGCCGAAAAATTTATGACACCTATCGGAGGACCGTGAGATGAATCTTGATGGGGTGGCAATACCGAGTGTCAGTTTCTGCACCTGCTTCTTGCTTGTCATGTTCTCTGGTATTCCTTCTATAGCTTTGATTTGGTCGAGGTTGACCTCAATGCCTTGTTGTGATACTAAGAAACCGAGGAACTTTACCGAGGTTACACCGAAGGCTCATTTCTCGGGATTCAATTTCATGCCATATCGTCTGAGTATGTCGAAGGCCTCCCTCAAATGGTCGATGTGGTCTTCTTTTCTTTTCGACTTGACTAGCATATCTTCTATGTAAACTTCCATGGTTTTTCCGAGCTGGTCCTTGAACATTTTGGTCACCAGCCTCTTATATGTTGACCATGCATTTTTCAATCCGAACAGCATAACCCTGTAGCAATACGTCCCCTGGTGGTTGATGAAAGTGGTTTTTTCCTAATCCTCTTCCTCCATGCGGATCTGGTTGTAACCTGAATAGGCGTCTAGGAAACATAATAGCCCGTGCCTGATTGTTGCATCGATGAGCTGGTCAATATGGGGCAGTGGGAATGAGTCTTTTGGGCATGCTTTGTTCAGATTCGTAAAGTCTATGCACATCCGCCATTTCCCATTCTTCTTTTTCACCATTACCACGTTGGCGACCTATTGGGGATATTTCGACTCTCTGATAGAGCCTTTTTCAAGCAATTTTTCCACCTCCTCGAGGACAACATCATTTATCGCGACATTGAATTTTCTTCTGACTTGCCGTACTGGGGGGTAGAATGGATCGACATTAAATTTATGTGTTGCTATCTCCTTTGGGATGCCTGACATATCTGCATGAGAAAAAGCAAACAAGTCTGCATTCTTAGCTAAGAATTGATGAAATTTACCTAGTTCTTGGAGTTTGTGGCCAATATAGGCCTTTTGCTGTGGTCGTCTTTATCAAGTTTCACGAGGTCGACGTCCTCCACAGTTCCCCTACAACCTCTATGATTTCGGGGTCCTTGATGACATCTTTCCCTTCGTCACCACCTGATCCAGACCTCATTAATTGCTATGCTTCTTCGCCTTTGTCCTTCAATTGTTGGGTGTAGGTGCAGTCTTGGGCGATGCGGTAGAATTCTTGGGCCGTGCATTGCTCGCCATGGATGTTGAATACTCCCCACGGGGTGTGAAACTTGACGACCTGGTATAAGCTGGATGGGATGGCCCTCATGGCGTGTATCCAAGGTTGACCTATGATGGCGTTGTACGCCGTGTATTGATCCATAATGTGGAACATAGTTTCCAAAGTAACACCACCAATCAGAACGGGTAACGTGATTTCTCCGGACGTCCGCTCAACTGCATTGTTAAAACCTGTTAGTGTGATGCAGCGTGTCACTATCCTATCTTCGAGCCTCATTTTTGCGAGAAATCGAGGGTGGATAATGAACGCACGACTTCCGTTGTCGACCATTATGCATTTTACATCAGTATCTGAAATGCATAAAGTAATAACAATAGCGCCATAGTGAAGAAAGGTCAAACTATGGGTATCCGACTCATCGAAGATGATACTTTCTTCGAGGTCGTCATACCGTTCATGAGTGATTGACCGTTTCAACTTATGGGTGGTTGTGAACTTCACGTTGTTTATCGACGCATCATCGCCTCCTCCGATGATCATTTGGATGGTACGGGTTGGGAGGGGTGGCTTCAGCGGACCCTGATGTTGTTCGAGTCCTCGAGCGAAGTTTTCCCTTCCTCGATCGCTCATTAGTTCTTTCAAATGCACTTGGTGAATCATGTTCACGACCTCTTTCGGTGGAGTTCACAGAGGGTATTTGATTTTCTGGTGTTTGGGTAGGACTTCATATTTTGCGGCCACTTCACCTTTAGGTCGAGCTTCTCCAGGGAGTAGACTATTTCTGAAGGAGAAACACAGAAATTGTGAGCATATAATAATTGAGGCATACCTCTTTCATTTTGGTGAGTCCCTGTTTGTGGACTGGGTGGACCGTCTCCATGCGGGGGGATGGTATGACGACAATTCTAACATATGGTTGGTGCCTTTCACAGTTGGGGCGCGGGCCTGAATGTCTCTTCTGTTATCGTTTCTGCCGTCCTTCCTTGACTCTATTTGGATTGTGGTCAACCGTTGGGTGAGTCCGTTGAGGTCGTCCTCGTATACTCTTACCTCGGCACAGACGCGATGTGTACCAAATGGTTGGGGGGTATTTCATGAGTCGACTTAACAATTTTCTGGTTGCCCGCAAACCACTTCTCTTTATCCGATTTTGGAAAGCTGCTACCGCCATCCCCTCTGATACATTTGGAAGAGTCATTCTCACACGGTTGAATAGGGCGAGGAAGTCTCTGAGTCCTTCGATGGGTGATTGTTTAATGGCGAATATGTCGTTCATCCTCGCCTCTACTTTCTTAGCCCGGCATGGGCGGTGAAGAACTTGTCGGCCATCTCCTCGAATGTTTCGATGGAACGCGCAGGTAACTGTGAGTACCTAATCAGCGCTCCTCCAGTTAGGGTTTCACCAAACTTTTTCGGCAATATGGATGACACTTGTTCTTTGGCGAGGTCGTTGCCTTTCACTGCACTGACATAGTTGGTCACATGATCCTCTGGGTCCGTCATAACGTCATATATTTTCAAGTATGGATACATTTTGAAGGTTTTAGGTATGGCTTATGGTGCAGCCTCGTCACTGTATGGTTGCTCCATGAACCGGTCGGCATCCCATTTTGGTAAAAGGGGCACCCGGTATTTTGTCCACCCGTTCTTGGTGCTCTTTCATTTGGTTGCGGAGTATTTTGTTCTCGTTATCCATCTCCTCCATCTTTCTCAAGATGGCTGTGAGGGTGTTGTTACCTGCATCATTAACGTTGTGAGTGATACCAATTACAGGAGGAGGGTTGTGCTGCTCATCTGTCGCTGGTGTGACACAAACTCTCGCATCTTCCCTGCTTGTCCTTTGGGTGGGTTTATTGAGTATACTGGTCAGCATGCTCGTTCACCACGCTTCAATTAGCTTTTTCACTGCTGGTGGCGCCTCTTCTGTTGTGGACGTAGAGGCCCTTTTCCATGTGAGGTTGTGATGCTTCCGTGAGGCAGGGGTGAACCACTCCGCCTGGGGGAGGCGTTTGGCGTCATGTTTTCCTCGTCTGTTCCAGTGACCTCATTGATGGTGTTTAGGAGGTTGGCAGTAAGGTCGGCTACTGCTTTAATTCTTTCCTCTCCATTACCCTCCATGTAATTAGACTATGCACCCGGGAAAAGACAAGATTTTATGCTGTGTTTTTTTAGATCTAGAAGAAACTAAACTTTGACTAGGAAATCCCACATACGGCGCCAAATTGTTTGACCAAAAAATGATAATCTTTGGTTAAACTAATTAATAAGTTACTTAGACGGGTCAATCCTATTTAGAGCTAATTACTTCCAGATTCGTGATGGATAATATGAACATTGGTATGGTTGAATGAAAGTGTTAATAATAAATGTGGCTGGATGAAATAATATGCAAGTAGATCAAACAACAAAATAACATTAAATGACAATAAATGTAAACAGAGAGGAAGATTCACCAAATATTAAAGAGGGTGAAGGATTCCTTTCTCTGACAATGGTGAATGACAAGAGTATGAGAGATTATTGTGCACTTTCTGGGATTTGGTGGAATGACAATAGATGATTTACAAAAAGTTTGGATCTCTTCTAAAAGTGGTTCTTTGTATTCTTTCTGAGAGCTTATCCTCTTACAAGTGTTCTTATCATATGAAATATTACATGCCTTTTTTCCCCTTCTTTCCTTACATTTATATGGGATATTCCCAGTAAGCCCTCAAGTACAATTAGATAGAATATTCAGCGGAATATTCCCTTTAAAGATATCAGTACAAAACTAGTCGTTATTTCTAACTAGATTACTTAACCTCGACAACAACTGATCGCTGAGCTGTTCGAAACATGAAATTGCTAGTCGACCACGACCACACCACTCGTAATGGTTTGCGAGTCGCTCTTCACGTCCTTTTTTACACGAATCTATCATCAATCTGATTATGACACATACACTTGTCTCTCTCATTCAGGAATGGTGAGTTCTATGCGCCTCTACTCTTCCCATGGAAAAAATGCGAGGCATTTGTAAATCTTTGTAAATGCAGTCGTCTCACGTAGCTAGTTAGCACAGTCTTATAGAATAAGTTGTGGTGGTTAGAAATTCAATGGCTCCTTGATTGATGCTACCTCCGAAACTGGCGGAAAGGGATGCGAGTGTGGCTTGGATCTATATCACTATATGTAAGGGATGAGGTGTCACGTCACTCGCAAGCTTTGGCCGAGATTATGCAATAGCATGTATGCATTACATGTATAAACAGAAGAAATGTAGAGCAATTTTAAGTGGCATCCTCAATAACTAAAAGGAGTCAGGAACCAAAATGGGATTCTTTCGGACTCAAAGAACCATAATATGTGAAAAAAACTTAGTGACAAATTTATATATAACACCCTTTTAAAGGGCGCTATACCTTAATGGTCGTTTTCCCATTTAAGTATAGCGCCCTTTTAAGAGGCGCTATATTTGAACGTCAAAAAAGCGGGAAGGTATAGCACCTTTTATTAAGACGCTATAGTATAGCATCTTAATAAAGGGCGCTATACTTATATAAAAGTCGTACAGACCCCTCCCCCCCCCCCAAT
>ML372179.1:0-63314 GCA_005239525.1 Nicotiana knightiana | reverse complement strand
CCCCCCCCCCCCCCCCAATTAAGGACAATTAAAAAACAAACCAGCCCCCCATTGTTGACGAAAAAAGCTCGAGTGGAGATGCCGGTCCCATAAAAATTATAGATTCTCGAGCCCACGTCCTAGCTAAGACATTACCTCGAAGTGGGTTGCTCGTTTCGGCTCCAAATCACCAAATCATCAACTTTCCAAAAACTTTAAATCGAGCTATTCCGACTTAGTTTTTGTTAAAACTCGTATAAAAAATGCATATTAGTTATTTTTATATGTTATTTTGTGCATGTTTTTAGATTTAACTAATTTGTTATTTTTTATCCGGACTATAGTATTAGTGTGCTAAAAAAATTAGTAATATAGAGAAATTTTATTGTTAAAAAAATATTAATTAATTACTTTTTACAGTGGTATATATATTTTCGTGATTGTTTTGTGATTAAATTTATTTATTATTTTATCCGATTTAGATTATTTATTTATTAAAAGACTAGTAAAATAGATAAAATTGTTACTTTAGTTGCCTGTAGTGGTATCTTGTGTTCTAATGTAGTTCTCGTATTTGTAATGTAGTGCCCTTTTAGCATAGTAAAATGTAGTGCCCTTTAGCGTAGTATCCTTGTAGTTATTAAAATTAATCATTTAAGTATCTCTTATACCCAAAAATACGCCAAAAAAGCTGATAGTTCAAACACAAACTCTCTCCAATTCTAGTCAACAAACGTAAGAAAATAACACGAGAAAACAACAATATTTGTCAAACTAAGTATTGTTATATGAATATTTAATAATTAAATCTTGTATAGTTATGAAAATTAATTATTTAATTTTATTATAGTAAAAAATAAGTGAGTAACAAACAAACATATAAAATAATAAAACTAACATATAAAATAATAATACTAACATATACAATAATAAACTAACATATACAATAATAAACTAACATATAAAATAACAGACCTGTTGAGTGATAAATCGGGAAAATTTTCTCATCATGACACAAGAATTCAGGATACCTTGGTGCAATTAGGCCTCAAATATCTATTTCGGAACCAAAATGTGAATATTTAATAATTAAATCATGTATAGTTATAAAAATTAATTATTTAATTTTATTATAGTCAAAAATAGGTGAGTAACAAACAAACATATAAAGTAATAAAACTAACATATAAAATAATAAAACTAACATATTAAAGTAACATATAAAATATAAAATATAAAATTATAATATGTATCAACCTAATTAACAATATAGTAACAATAACATATAAAATTATAATATTTAAGATATTGCAATATATTTAAGCAATGAAAAAGAAAAATAATATAATTAATATTGTTCAATTTATAGTAGTCGTCATGAAGGTTCCGCCTCTGCATCCCGGACCTACCTCGCTAGAGCTACTGTTGCTACAGGTCGAGCATAGGTCTTCCTACATATGGGAGGGATAGTTATTGGCCTAGACGTTCCGCGCCAGGAGAGTAGACAATATGCGGGACTTTCTTAGGGACCACCATCTCCATCCCCGTATAGTCAGACGCCTCTAGGATATGGGTTCTTATAGGATTGTTGAGATCGCTATATGCAGCTGGATTGGTCGTTTATCACGGCTCTGATAGAGCGGTGGCGATCGGAGACACACACATTCCATTTGCCGATTGGCGAGGCCAATATCACGCTTCAGGACGTGGAGGTCCGGTATGGCTGCCGGTTGATGGACACCCTGTTGCTTTGTCGAATGCCATCAGAGAGTATACAGGTTTGCAGTACCTGGAGATGTTGCAGCAGCTCACCGGTTTCCAACCAGCGGATGAGGCTGCATCATTAGGGCTAGTTGTCTGTAGTTGACGTCCGTCCGGTAGCATCTGGAGGCAATGCATTCTGACATCACAAATGATACACCGCAACTTCATATTAGCCGGTACACGAGGTTGGTGCTGCTGCTTATGTTTGGAGGGGTTTTGTTCCGAACACTTCGGGAAACCTAGTAAACTTGAGATTTCTTCATCATCTTGAGCGACTAGATGATTTACATCATTACAGCTGGGGTGTTGTTGTTCTCGGTTACTTATACAGGCAGATGTGCCGGGCGAGCATGGGCACCCAACGAGACATTGCAGGATTTTTGTTGATGCTACAGGTGAAAACATAATCGAATACTCTCTTTATTATGACATACCTAGTAAAAATATACCTTAAATTTTATATCCACATTGTATATTAGGTTTAGGCCCGGGAGCGGTTCCTGTAGTTGCAACCACCTCTACCACCCTTAAATCCGAATGCACCACCTCCGTTTCTCCCTTTAGCTAGGAGGTGGGTTGATAGGCGAGGATATGGATGGGAGTATGAGGCTCGAAATAATCTCCCCTATTGCAGGGATTTATTGGATTTTCTAGAGGGCGCACAGGTAAATGTATACTTAAGTTTACTTGGCGTGGCTTTATTTGTGTTACATTTATATGGAGCTCTTCCGTCCCGTTGATGTGTCTCGATATTGTCGAGCATCATACCACCGAGCGAGTCCTTCGCCAGTTTGGTTGATCGTAAGTTGTACCTCCACCGCCCGCTTGTCATATGACACATTACCAGTGGAATGATCATTCCAGGGTGGACCAGACATATGTGGCATGGCTAGAGGCACAGATCGATACTTGGGACCAGCGACATGACCTGATTCCGCCCCCTCCACCTGACTGGACGGATGGTAAGCATGACTATATGGGCTGTTACCGCAGTGTTACCCGACTTTTTGTCATGTTTCATCACACTGGAGGTCGGTACATTCCATACGGCATGAGGCACGATGCACTGGTATGTTATTTGGTATCTTACTTATAACGTTATCCTAGAATTCCGTAATTTATATTTTACATGTTGTGCAGGCTATTGGCCTACATCTATTCCACCAGTTGGGACTGCAGATGCAGCAACATACCGGTGAGAGAGCAGTCGCTTTGCACGAGTATGGCCGACAGGTTACATATCTGTCTTCCCAGAAATTGAGGCGAGCTCAAGATGATGAACACTTAAGATACTAGGCTGGTTATGTGGCGCCAGAGCTATACCATTGTGGGGAAACAGTGGATGCGGAACGTGGTCGACGTGGTAGGCGTGCCCGGAGAGGTAGGGGTGTCCCATGAGGTAGTAGTGTCCCATGAGGTCGTGGGGGTCGGCGAGGAGGTGGTCCCCAATAAGGGAGCGTTCAGGCACCTATTGAGGATATTAGAGGTTATCATCCGGGTGACCACCATGAGCCAGACCATGATATTAGTGATATGCCATCACTCAACCTTTAGCTTACTCCAGGGTATTTACTGGTGACCCAGTCAGCTCCATTGTTGATCGCGGGCACGACCATTATACGACAGGAGTGGGATCAGTATTTTCCTAGCCCTCCGAGCCATCGACAGTTGCTGATGATCGTCTGGCACGAGATGTGGATAATGGGCACCAACTGAATTATGGCTCATCATCGAGGGATTTTGAGGATATTTCATAGGCGCATGTTTTTTGTATTACAATTATTTATATTTATTTTATCTCATTAAAGCTTGATAAATATCTGAAGCCTTTTTTTGAAGGCATCATCCTAGCCCGTCACGGAGGTCACTTTGTGCGATACTGACATGGCTGAGACAAATGATTATATTCAGGAGCCCGACGAGACCATGGTAAGACAATTTAAACTTTTGTGACTTAACACATACATTACTAATATATTTCATATACTAAAATATCTTATTAGTTTGTAGGTTACTGCTGGACCGACGACCCCTTCTACCGAGCCTGCCAGCCCTACTGACAATTATGCTGCATCACATCCTCCGATAAAGAGGCGACGTGATGAGGATGATCCTAATAGTGTAGCCGGGTGGGATGGGATGCGCCTCAGGCTAACAGCTGCTTTAAAGCATACAAGATGTGGGACACATTGACTTTTTTTTATTTTATGTACATATGACATTCAGTAAATAATAGCAACAATTTTTATTGTTTACATTATATGCGCAGTATATTTTTATTTCTCGGGTTCTTTGTTATTTTAATACTACAACACAAACACAAACATAGAAACTTAACTGCATTCCTTTTTCCTCTTCGCGTTCGCATACCTGCATTCAGGATAGCAGAAGATAACCTACTCCTTATACGCGATCGCATAAGTTATTTCGCGATCGCGTAGAGAATTTTAAGCCAGTAACCATTTATTTCTACGCGATCGCATCTCGTTTTCCGCGATCACGATGAACAAAGCACCTGGGCAGAATATAAGTTTACCAAAAATCGGGGTTTAACCATTTTTGACATATTTTCACTTCTAGAGCTCGATTTTGGGCGATTCTTTGAGGGTTTTTCACACAAATCTAATGGATAAGTGTTCTTCCACCATAATTAATTATATTTCATGAATTAGTTCTTGTTTTTATTATTTAATTTGTGTTTTGGATTGAGGGAATTGTGGGTTTTGAAAGAAAACTTCTAAAATGTAAAATCATGATTTGAAAGACCAAATATTATCGGAATTGGATAAATTTAGTAGGGGTGAACTCATATCGGAATGAGTAATCGGAATTTGTAAATTTTTTCGGGTTCCGAGGTGTAGGCCCGGGGGTCGACTTTTGGGTCGATTTCTATAATTTTGTAAAGTTTGAAACTTTATTATTTCAGAATTGTTCCTTATATGTTTTATGTGAATTTTGAAGTTGTTTTAGTTGATTGTGAGCCGTCTGGAGGTCTTTCCGCCCGAGAAGTCTACTTTTGAGTACCGGGTTGTCGTCTTTGAGGTAAGTATCTTGCCTAACCTTGTGTGGGGGAACTACCCCTTAGGATTGAGTCTTCCTTGTTGATTGTAGTCCGAGTATGCGAGATGACGAGTGTGTACTCGAACTTATTTGCAATTATATTGGCCTTTTAGGATTCGTAGGTTCTTATATTACCTGTGTATGATTTGTAATTGTTACATTTGAATCCTTGGTTGTTAATTTCATCCCTTCCTGTTTAAATTAGAATTATTTGTTTTTGGATTCCTTCGTTGGCTATTTGACCTTACTTGACTTAACTAAATATTCTACTTCTCTCATCATCATGCTATATTTTCTCCCTAGCTTTCCTAATTGACTATAATTAGTGTCATCTAGCCTTATAGTTGACTAGCGGTAGTTGGAAAATCTATTCGTTGGAGTCAAACATGCCCGTGAGCCTTACATTGTGATTTATACGACTATTCCCTTAAGTGCCACTTAGGTCTAATTGTTAGACATTTATGCTATTGGTATTTCCTTGATGTTGCCTATTACTCGGTCTTTGTTTAAGCTGAGTGTTATTCCGTGAAATTAACTATTTAGGTGAGATTGGTTATAGTTGTTTCCCTTGCCAGGATGTGATGGTTTCTATTACTGTTTATGTTGTTAATGATATTGTTCGTGCTATTGACTCCCTTGCCGGGATGTTGTGGTTTCTATTACTGGTTATGCTGTTAATGGTATTGTTTGTATTGTTGACTCCCTTGCCGGGATGTGGTGATTTATGGGTCATATTGTTGATTTTTCCTTGCCAAACTGTTGTTCTTGATATTGTTTGGGTGAGGAAGAGTGTAAAGCACGAAGAGTGATGTCGTGTATTGTGAGGATGAGAGTGTAAAAGCATGAAGGGTGATCCCGTGCCATGTTATGATATTAAAGCACGAAGGATAATGCCATGCCATGTTATGATATTAAAGCACGAAGGATAATGCCGTGCCGTATCTGTTTATTTATTGTGAGGATGAGAGTAAAAGCACTAAGGGTGATGCCGTGAACTTGTTTTGGTAAGGATGAGAGTAAAGCACGAAGGGTGATGTCGTGAACTTGTTTTGGTGAGGATGAGAGTAAAAGCACGAAGGGTGATGCCGTGCACTTGCCTTTGCATTCTCATCCGTTGTTCTACATTTGGATATTCCTACCGATCTCTTATTGCATTTATTGGCAAGATTTGATATTCCTCCTGTACTACATGGAAATTTCTGAGTTACGGACTGAGTTCCGGTGGATAAATCTTGAGGAGATTTTGATCAGGGGATGTTATTGAAAAGTATTATTGAAAAAGCAATGATCTTGAAATGATTATACTTGAATGAATTTTACATCGAAGGTATACTTGAAAAGCACTAGCCTTGCCTAAAACGATATTTGGAAGTCATTTATTGGGAAAGCATCTTTGGGAAGTTTCGTATTTTGAAAGTAACTATGTTTTACGTAATTCTCTCTATTAAATATACTTATATCTACTTTTGGAGAAAGTATTTTTTCAAAGGAAACTCTTCCATACTAAAATGATTTTATTTGTAAAAGTTATTCATATGAACTGCTGTTTAAATATTTCTACTAGTTATGGATTTAAATGACTAAGGCCCGATGTGAACAAACCGACGTGGAGTTGAGTTATTGGTGTTCTCTATTGTATTGTGTTTCCTTTCGATTCGGCTTGTTTTGCTGTCCATCTCTCTGTGTATTTTTGTGCTATTTCGTGATTGATTTCTGTAATTTCCTTCCACTTTATATTGTCATTGTTGTAAATTATCCCGTGAAGTATTAGATAGATGTAACGTTCGGTCATTCCTATATTCATGTTATTTATTTTGTAGACTAGTGGTGTCTTGACTAGTCCTCGTCACTACTCCACCGAGGTTAATCTTGATACGTACTGGGCACCGCGATGGTGTGCTCATACTACACTTCTGCACATTTTTGTATGCAGATCCAAGTATATATTGTAGTAGCTGTGTGGATGATTGCCGAGGAGACTCAAGGTAACCTGCTGCTGCGTTCGCAGGCTTCAGACTCACCTTCTTTGTATTTATTATTCCTACACTATTGTATTTAGTTCCAAACAGTTTTACTTAGAAGTTGTAGAAGATTCATAGAGCTTATGACTTGTATTACCGGTTTTGGGGAAGTTTGTACATTCTGTTGAGATTCTATATCAAGACTGTTAGTTTTCCTTTTATTATTGTTGTTATTCAGTAACTGCTAGGCTTACCTAGTCCCTAAGACTAGGTGCCATCACGATACCTAATAGAGGGAAATTTGGGTCGTGACAATTTAGCGGTCTATTACCGTCATTTTGTGGAGGGTTTCTCATCTATTGCATCTCCCTTGACCAAATTGACCCAAAAAGGTACTCTATTCAGGTGGTCGGATGAGTGCGAGGAGAGCTTTCAGAAGCTCAAGACTGCTTTGACCACGACTCCAGTTCTAGTTCTGCCATCAGCTTCTGGTTCCTACACAGTGTATTGTCATTCCTCGCGGATAGGTATTGGATGTGTTCTGATGCAGGAGGGTAGAGTGATTTCTTATTCTTCGCACCAGTTGAAGACCCATGAGAAGAACTATCCTGTCCATGATCTTGAGTTAGCAGCTATTGTTCACGTCTTGAAGATTTGGCGGCACTATTTGTACGGGGTTCACTGTGAGATATATACTGATCACCGGAGTTTGCGGCATTTGTTCAAGTAGAAAGATCTTAACTTGCGTCAGCGGAGGTGGTTGGAGCTTCTTAAGGACTATGATATCACTATTTTGTACTATCCCGGGAAGGCCAATGGATAGCTGATGCTTTGAGTCATCGGGCGGAGAGTTTGGGGAGTTTAGCATATCTTCCAGCAGCAAAGAGACCATTGGCATTGGATGTTCAGGACTTAGCTGGCCAGTTTGTCAGATTGGTTCAGAGCCGAGTCGGGTATTGGCTTGTGTGGTCTCTAGGTCTTCTCTTTATGATAGTATCAGTGAGCGTCAATATGATGACTCCCATCTGCTCATCCTTTAGGACAGGGTTCAGCGAGGTGATGCTAGTGATGTGACTATTGATGATGATGGGGTGTTGAGGATGCAGGGCCGGATATGTGTGCCCGATGTAGATAGGCTATGGGAGTTGATTCTTGTGGAGGCCTACAGCTTGCGGTATTCCATCCATCCAGGTGTCGCGGAGATGTAGTAGGATTTGAGACAACACTATTGGTGGAGGAGGATGAAGAAGGATATAGTTGGTTTTGTGGCTCGGTATCTCAACTGTCAGTAGGTTAAGTATAGGCATCAGAGACTGGGTGGCTTGCTTCAGAGGTTAGAGATCCCAGAGAGGAAGTGGGAGCGGATCACCATGGATTTTGTAGTTGGTCTCCCACGGACTTCGAGGAAGTTCGATGCTATTTGGGTGATTGTAGATCGGCTGACCAAGTCCGCGCACTTCATTCCAATTGGTAATACTTATTCTTCAGAGCAGTTGGCTGAGATTTACATATGACAGATTGTTCGCATTCATGGTGTCCCAGCTTCCATCATCTCAGATAGAGGCACACAGTTTACATCGCAGTTTTGGAGGGTTGTGCAGTGAGAGTTGGGTACTCAGGTTGAGTTGAGCACAACCTTTCACCCTCATACGAACGAACAGTCCGAGCGCACTATCCAAATATTGGAGGACATGTTACGCGCTTGTGTCATTGATTTTGGGGGCTCATGGGACCTGTTTTTGCCGCTCGCGGAGTTTGCATATAACAACAATTATTAGTCGAGCATTCAGATGGCTCCATATGAGGCTTTGTATGGGACACGGTGTAGATCTTCGGTGGGATGGTTTGAGCCGGGTGAGGCTAGGCTCTTGGGTACAGACTTGGTTCAGGATGCATTAGACAAGGTGAATTTGATTCAGGAGCAGCTTCGCACGGCGCAGTCTAGGAAAAAGAGCTATGCTGACAGGAAGGCCCGTGATGTGTCTTTCATGGTAGGGGAGAAGGTTATGCTGAAGATATCACCCATGAATGGTGTTATGAGGTTTGGGAAGAGGGGCAAGTTAAGCCCCTAGTTCATTGGGCCTTTTAAGGTACTTCAGAGGATAAGGGAGGTGGCTTACAAGCTTGCCTTTCCACCTAGCTTGTCGAGTGTGCATCCAGTATTTCATGATTCTATGCTCCAGAAGTATATCGATGATCCTTCCCATGTTTTGGATTTCAGAACGGTTCAGTTGGATGGTGATATGACTTATGATGTGGAGCCAGTGCCATTTTGGAGTGGCAGGCTTGGAAGTTGAGGTCAAAGGATATAGCTTTAGTGAAGGTGCAGTGGAGAGGTCAGCCTGTGGAGGAGGCCACTTGGGAGACCGAGAAGGAGATGCGTAGCAGCTATCCACACCTATTTGAGACTCCAGGTATGTTTCTAGATTCGTTCGAGGATGAACGTTTGTTTAAGAGGGGGAGGATGTAACGATCTGGCCAGTCGTTTCGAGAGTTATAACCCCGTTTCCCTCATTTCTGCTTCTTTTATGCTTTACGACTGTATTATTGTCACAACTCCTTTTTCCCGAGAAGGGATAGGGAGTTTTTTCCAATTGAAGTGACATTATTCGAAATAGGATTATTTATTTTAATTTTAGAGTCGCCACTTGGAATTATTTATTTATGGTGTTCCGAGTCACCATTTATTTAAAAATCCCAAATCGAGGAAATCTTGACTCCGTTCAAAAGTCTGCGAAACCAGAAGACCGGGTAAGTAATTCTGTTAACCCGGGAGAAGGTGTTAGGCATTCCCGAGTTCCGTGGTTTTAGCACGGTCGCTTTTGATCAAAACTGGCTTAAATTAAATTGTTTTAATTACGTACTTTAGAACCTATGTGCATTTTACCTTTTATCGCTTTTAATCACTCGATTATTCTTAAGTACGTTATTATCTTAAAATGAGTCACGCCTACGTGTATTAAATTAATAACGCTTCATTATTTAAGAAATCTTGGCCAAAGTCGCGCGAACGCGTACCTTGATTATTTTTTTTTGAAAATAGTAATTATGTCACGTAGACGTGTACACAATCACAATGATAGATTAGATCGCGCCTAAAACATTTTCTACGAATACTCATTTTTAAATCGTACTCGTGTCACGCGAACGTGTACACAATTAATAATATTTTATTATTATTAGGATTGTTTCACCTAACGTTGCGCGAACGCATACTTTTGTCTTAGTTTTGGAAATATCATAATTATGTTACGCGAACGTATACATAATCACGATAACTCGATTAAATAAGGACGTGCCTAAAGCAAGTTGCAATGTTCATGATTTTCCCAAAATTAATTTGAGATTATTGCAAAGGCATGAGATATGGATAATATTATGGAGGAAATGGTGTAAATTAATTATAGAAAAAGGATTTGGACCAGAGGACTCTTAAGGAATTCCCATTAGACTTTGAACATGGCATTTTCAAGAATGAATGTCGAATCACTTTCTTTTGTGGAAAACTGAAGACTAATAACTAAAGATGATTACCTAAAAAAAAATTAGTAAAACTATAGAGAAGCAGGAAACTTACTCAAACTCATGGCAAAGTAACGTTTTTAAAGAAGAATAAAAAATAAAAAAAATTGAAACAAAACTAATGAGAAGATTGGTATGCAATACTTTAAAGCAAACTTAAGAAGTAATTTGGAAGGGAAAAAGGAAAGCAATACTCTAAAGCAAACTTAAGAAGTGACCGTCCATCCTTCTTGTCACGACCCAAAATCTATTAAGGTCGTGATGGCACCGGACACCATCGTCAGGCAAGCCAATCATTAATTTAGTTGAAATGAATTCCTGTTTTAACATTTTTGAAATCATTACCTTTAACTTATTACGAAATAACTAAACAAAATTCGTTAAGTAAATACGACAGTTTAATATTCCATCTTTATAAAATACATCCCATACACATATCCCAGAACCCGGTGTCACAAGTGCATGAGAAATTTCTAAGAATTTATACAATCATTACAAAGCTTGTCCGAGATACAAATTGGACAATGGAATCTAAAACAAAATGAATACAATACGAGGGAGACTCTGTCAGCTGCGGATCGCCTCCGGATGATACAGCTCGCCTAAGTCTCCAAACCAGCCACATCGCTGTGAAAGTACCTGTGCAATAAAAATGCACAGCAAGTGTAGCATGAGTATGAAAATAACGTGTACTCAGTAAGTCGCCTGCCTAATCTCAGAGAGGTAGTGACGAGAGGTCGAATTAGATACTTGCTAGAGGTCAATTTAGTATATTCAAGTGAAACACTAAGGATGAATGTCGTAGACAATTTATTAAGATCAGGAATAATTAATGTCAACCCTTCCACATTTAACACTTTAAGTTTGCGTCATTTTATTAACAAATAATTAAACATGGATGATTAATCATTTAACAAATAATCAACGGGAAAGAACAACTTGTGCCAAAATTTTAATAACTTTAAATCTCTGTCATTTCAGTCGACAACTTAAGATTTTCAGGCCAGTAATCAGGTAAATCACAACAAATACGCAGTAAATATCATGCGCAAGCAATGCCGAGGGTCGAACGGTGCGGACCAACAATAATAAATTGTGCACTGCCCAAGGGTTGAATGGCTCAAACAATAGATGCATCTATTTTCCTTGCTCGCGAATCGATCGTGCGACGCGGTCAACATAATAACAATAAGTTTAGCCTGCTCGTGAATCATACCTGCGACTCAGGTGCTCATATGTACACGTATTCACATAATAAATCCAATTTTTTTATCAAGAAAACATCTTCTGAAGAGAATGATAAAATTCTTCTTAAAGGAACACGAAAAATAGCATTTAAATCTTTGTTTTGAAACTCATTTGCCAAGTTTAATAATATTCAATAATATAACCTTATCAGGTATACAATTATCCACTGAGGAAATTAATTCTCTTTCTAGATGATTAAGAAAATGAACTCTAGTCTTCTTAGATATTCAATTACTATTTCGATAATATTAGCAGTCTAATATTACTGGCAAGATCACAGGTACAATAGGTAAGGCATGCTTATGGATCCTAGACTACCCGAACATGACATAATAGTAGCTACGCACGGACTCTCGTCACCTCGTGCGTACATAGCCCCCGCAGATAGTAGCACATACTTAATTAGTTCACCTAAGGGGACAATTCCCCCGCACAAAGTTAGAAAGGAGACTTACCTCGCCCTGAAGTTCCATAACAGTCTTCCAAGCCCTTTCCGACGAATCCAATGGACGCACAACGTACCAAAAGTGTCCAAACAACGACACAACAATGAAAATATACTCTAATATTTGCAATAATTCAAATTAAATTTCCCAACTCCACTCAGTGAATTGACCAAAATGTCCTCGGGCCCACGTGCCCGGAATCCAAAATATCTCGAAGATATATTCTACCCATAGCTTTACTAGTTCAAATATATAATTTACCCTAAATTCCATGCTCAAATTCGTGGTAGAAATCCAAAATACCCTTTCTAGGTTTTTCTTCAAAATTTTCCAATTTTTCCACAATTTTTTCATGTTTTAATCCATGAATATACCTTGTATTTAACTTGAGATGAGTGGGAGTAACTTACCTTGACATTGATGATGAAATTCCCCTCTTGAAGCTCTCCTAAAATCGTGTAAGCCATGAGAAAAATGAGAAAATGAACCAAGATTCTTATTTTAAAACATTCTGCCCAGGCCGATTTTTGCACCTGCGATCCAGTCCCCGCACATGCGCTTCCGCAGGTGCCCCCAAGAGCCCGCACCTGCGGCTTCCTTCTCCTCCAGCCGGATCTGCTCCTGCGACCCATTGCCCGCATCTGCACCTTCGCAGGTGCGGAAATTCCATCGCACATGCGATCCCAACCAAGCTAACCCACTCTCGCACCTGCGGCGCCCAAAGCCGCACCTGCGGCCAAATCGTCGCAGGTGCGGTCACACCAGATACCAGCAGCTCCAGCTCCTCTTTCAACTTCAAATTTGATCCGTTAACCACCCGGAATCCACTCGAGGCCCCCGGGACCCCTGTCCAATCACACGACTCAGTCCCATAACATCCCACGGACTTGCTCGAGGCCTCAAATCACATCAAACAACGCCGAAAATCATGAATCGCACTCAAACTCGAACTTTATGAACTTTGAAATTTCCAACTTCTACATCCGATGCCGAAACCTATCAAATCACGTCCAATTGACCCCAAATTTTGCACACAAGTCATATTCGACGTTACGGACCTGCTCCAACTTCCGGAATTGCATTCCGACCTCGATATCAAAATCTCCACTTCCGGTAGGATTTCTCAAAAACCTTCAAATTTCTATCTTTAGCCAAATGACTTCAAAATGACCTACGGACATCCGAATTCACTTCCGATTGCGCTCCCAACTCCAGAATCACCATACAGAGCTATTCCCAGGCTCGAATCCCAAACAGACATCAACCACACTGAAATGCGCTACAAGCCAAACTTAGGAAGTTTCTTCAAAAATGCTGACTTCCACAATACACATCGAAACGCTCCCGGGCTACCCAAAACCCGATCCGGACATACGCCCGAGTCCGAAATAATCATACGAACATGCAAGAACCTTCAAATCCCGATTCGGAGGTCGTTTACTCAAAATTCCAATCTTGGTCAATTTCTCCAACTTAAGGCTTCTGAAATGAGAATTTTCTTTCCAATTTGACTCCGAACTTCCTGAAATTCAACTCCGACCATGACTACGAGTCATAATACCTGAAATGGAGTTGCTCATGACTTCAAACTGCTGAAAAACATGCAAGAGCTCAAAACGACCGGTCGGGTCGTTACATTCTCCCCCACTTAAGCATATGTTCATCCTCGAACGTGCCAAGAACTGCTCTGGAGTTGTCTGAAATCACTATATAACACCTCGCGCACCTGCCCGTGCTACCATAACTCAGTTGAGTACATTAGCTTGATCAAATCTGAATAAGCTCAGAATCCATTTCCAACACTTGAAATTCTCTGCCAGACCTGCTTCCAATATATAATCACCGTATCAACTACCACGCGATATACCAGAACATNCTATATGCCACACTTATACAATCTTCCCGTGGTCACGCTCCCATGACCTTTCACACAAGCTAGCAAGTCTGCACATCCACCACTGGCCACACTAACGCTGTAAAACAAATCAAGAACCCATAACCAGGGTACAAAGCCTCTTCCACCGAATATCGATCCCATGTGACACTGAAGATAACACCAGCCTAATCTGGACTTTCAAATAATTTTTTTTTGCTCATCCGAGCTCGTGACATCCTTGTTAACACCGTATCGCAATCTTGATTCTTTACTTCCAGTTACATACTGCTTATCGCACCTAACATGCCAATATGAGATTGCGCAAGAATCCCCTCATAACCTCTGAACCACTAATAAGGAAAACACCTCATCATATAGAAACTTCTTACTTACCTCAATTCAAGAGGACAATAACAACACTCAAGTGAATTCCCACAATCACAATACATGCAAATCCTTAAGTAGTGGTCTGAACCACCATAAACCTTCCGGGATCCGTCTACACCTGACAAGCCATAGCACTCGAATGTTCCCAAATCAAATCTGTTACAGCGGCCGTCAACCCTCGCACACACTGTGCAAACCACACGCATAACTCAATCACACTGACGAAACTGATCACTGCCGCACATGTGCCATTTCAACCATGGCTAATCAATCTATCTTCTTTTAATCATCTTCAATTCCCTCAGGAATAATAGTAACTTCCTTTGACTCATAGTAAATCAACCCTCACTCATCCCGAGTGACCTTGATTCACGAGACCATGCTGCCTAAATCCCACAACCCGTCTCATACCCTCCTGATAATCTTCCTACAACCCGGAGTTTATTTCTCTCACTCCTCCAATACTATCCTGCACACTGGAAATAACATAGAACACTCCAATCATTTTCCTTTTCTCAAGAATTATACTGCAAAAGCTCGACTCTTAATCATACTGCTTCCTGAAACCCTTAAACACCGCATCTTAACTTTTGAATTCACTAGGACCGCTATTGAGAGTCACCCACTCTGACTGGCCCCGAATACAATCAACTCCAAGGCTCTTCTAGCACATGAACATCCTCTTAATGAAGTACATGGATGAGTCACTACCCTTACAACTCGCCTATGCCTTAAGCATAAATTCTAAATCTTTCAAAGCCCAACCCTGGCCCAATGGGGCCAACTTTGCACACATTCCTCAAATCCCACGCGCAATCACCATTTTACTCCTTTCCCTTAGCTGAAATAACTTTCCAACACGCTGATAATCTGTAACCCCATGAGAACACCATCCTTCAACCCAACTGCAGGTGGTGGGACTCCTCCACTTAGCCCGAAGCTACTCCTTGCACCACTCAGACCCTGCTGAGACCCTTTCTCCTTTGTTAACATGATTTTTCTTAACCAATCCGTCCAATTCTTCCGAATTCCCCTATCAACATTCCCTCACAGAAACTTGCCAACCATGCAACCGCTAACCTATTCACAAGAGATAACCCACCTATGGAAATCACCAAATTTACCAGTCCGTCTGCTCCTCATGGACATCTACTAAATGCGCTACAACATCTTCAAATTCACCGCCACATTGCATCCTTCTTCATTCCTAACAACTCTTCCCTGTTGTATCCAACCTTCCGCCGAAATAACCCACATTTCAACTTAAGCTCGTGGACCCAATCACCATGCACTGACACTCTCAAACTTTTCCTCAAGATAGGCAGCTGTCTTACCACTGAACTCCTGTGCTACACTGCCACTCTTCCACTTGTTAAACTCATTCCTTTAAACAACCACCTGACTTCCGTTCCTTACACCTGGCCTTTTAGAAAGGGGACCACCACCTAGCACTTTTCGCATATCTTCCTTCATCGTATGCTGCCCAATTGCTGCCTCAATTCAATATCATTCTCTATAGTTCTTAATACAACAGTTCGCCACGACTTCAAACTCTACAAAGATCATCTATCTCGAGCTGCCTTCATTATCAACACTTATCCAGTACTGAATCACCGCGCCTCACGGTCCCTGTTAGCCGCTTCTTCAATACTACTTCAAAACACTCTGACCCAATGTAACCAAAGATACCATAGCACCGACAGACTTAACACATTCCATTCGATCAAGGACGACAATAACACATCACAGGCGAATACTCCACCTTACTTGAAAACACCAAGTCTTACTACTTTATCAACCCAACCGGACCATTCATAATCGAATTGCCTTTCCTCTGCCGGAACTAAAATGCTGAAATCTCAAAATCACGCCTGAGAAGACCTTCCTTCAAGCCATTCGCCACCCCCAACATATGGGAAAGAATTCTATCATCACATCGACATCGCGTGATAACCAAATTGTAAACATCATCACAACCTGAGCATAACCTTAAGGCTTTCAGAAACATAACTACTGAGCTGAAACAACATATTATCCTTCCGCAGGGCCATAACAACAGTCCCAACCAATTAAACATGGAAAACATCTCGCATCATATCTGTAACACCATTTCAATTCCTCAAATTCCTGATTCATAGCAAGCGCTTCGCGACGTGTAAGATTGAGTAGGAATAAATGTAGGCATAAGCCACAGAGGAATCAAATCGCACGATGAAGAATCAAGAAGGGAAGTACTCCTAACAGCCCTGTAGCCTCTCGAAGATAAGTACAGACGTCTCCGTACCGATCCGCAAGACTCTACTAGACTTGCTCATGACTCGTGAGACCTAAGGGAACCTAGTGCTCTGACACCATTTTGTCACGACCCTAAATCTATTAAGGTCGTGATAGCACCGGACACCATCGTCAGGCAAGCCAATCATTAATTTAGTTGAAATGAATTCCTGTTTAACATTTTTGAAATCATTACCTTTAACTTATTACGAAATAACTAAATAAATTAGTTAAGTAAATACGACAATTTAATTCCATTTTTATAAAATACATCCCATACACATATCCCAGAACCCGGTGTCACAAGTGCATGGGAAATTTCAAAGAATTTATACAATCATTACAAAGCTTGTATGAGATACAAATTGGACAACGGAATCTAAAACAAAATGAATACAATACGAGGGAGACTCTGTCAGCTGCGGATCGCCTCCGGATGATACAACTCGCCTAAGTCTCCAAACCAGCCACATCGCTGTGACAGTACCTGTGCGATAAAAATGCACAGCAAGTGTAGCATGAGTAGGAAAACAACGTGTACTCAGTAAGTCGCCTGCCTAACCTCAGAGAGGTAGTGACGAGAGGTCGAATTAGACACTTGCTAGAGGTCAGTTTAGTATATTCAAGTGAGACACTAAGCATGAATGTCGTAGACAATTATTAAGATCAAGAATAATTAATGTCAACACTTCCACATTTAACACTTTAAGTCTTCGTCATTTTATTAACAAATAATCAAACATGGATGATTTAATCATTTAACAAATAATCAACGGGAAAGAACAAATTCTTCTAAAATTTTAATAACTTTAAATCTCTGTCATTTCAATCGACAACTTAAGATTTCCAGGCAAGTAATCAGGTAAAATCACAACAAATACGCAGTAAATATCATGCACAAGCAATGCCGAGGGTTGAACGGCGCGGACCAACAATAATAAACTGTGCACTAGCGAAGGGTCGAACGGCTCGAACCATAGATGCATCTATTTTCCTCGCTCGCGAATCAATCATGTGACGCGGTCAACATAATAACAATAAGGATAGCTTGCTCACGAATCATACCTGCGACTCAGGTGCTCATATGTACACATATTCACATAATAAATCCACATTTTTATCAAGAAAACAGCTTCTCAAGAGAATGATAAAATTCTTCTTAAAAGAACACGAAAAATAGCATTTAAATCTTTGTTTTGAAACTCATTTGCCAAGTTTAATAATATTCAATAATATAACCTTATCAGGTATACAATTATCCACGGAGGAAATCAATTCTCTTTCTAGATGATTAAGAAAAAAGAACTCTAGTCTTCTTAGATATTCAATTACTATTTAGATTATATTAGCGGTCTAATATTACTGGCAAGATCACAGGTACAACAGGTAAGGCATGCTAGTGGGTCCTAGACTACCTGGACATGGCATAATAGTAGCTACGCACACACTCCCATCACGTCGTGCGTACGTAGCACCCGCAGATAGTAGCACATACTTAATTAGTTCACCTAAGGGGACAATTCTCCCTCACAAAGTTAGAAAGGAGACTTACCTCGCTCCGAAGTTCCATAACCGTCTTCCAAGCCCTTTCTGACGACTCCAATGGACGCACAACGTCCCAAAACTGTCCAAAAATGACACACCAATAAA
Source organism: Nicotiana knightiana (assembly GCA_005239525.1). Lineage (NCBI taxonomy): Eukaryota > Viridiplantae > Streptophyta > Magnoliopsida > Solanales > Solanaceae > Nicotiana > Nicotiana knightiana. The sequence goes on along the minus strand of ML372179.1, from coordinate 45,147 downwards.
AATATAATCTAATATTTGCAACAATTCAAATTATATAATTTCCAACCTCCGCTCTGTGAATTGACCAAAATGCCCTCGGGCCCACGTGCCTGGAATCCGAAATTTTCTCGAAGATATATTCTACCCATAGCTTTACTAGTTCAAATATACAATTTACTCTAAATTCCATGCTCAAATTCGTGGTAGAAATCCAAAATACCATTTAACTTGAGATGAGTGGGAGTAACTTACCTTGACATTGATGATGAAATTCCCCTCTTGAAGCTCTCCTAAAATCGCCTAAGCCATGAGAAAATGAGAAAATGAACCAAGATCCTTATTTTAAAACGCTGCCCAGGCCGATTTTCACACCTGCGATCTAGTCCCCGCACCTGCGGAAGCCAAGAGCCCGCACCTGCGGCTTCCTTCTCCTCCAGCCGGATCCGCACCTGTGACCCATTGCCCGCATATGTGCCTTCGCAAGTGCGGAAATTCCATCACACTTGCGATCCCAGCCAAGCCAGCCCACTCTCGCACCTGCGGCGCCCAAAGCCGCACCTGCGGCCAAATTCTCGCAGGTGTGTTCACACCAGACACTAGCAGCTCCAGCTCCTCTTGCAACTTCAAATTTGATCCGTTAACCACCCGGAATCCACCCGAGGTCCCTGGAATCCTGTCCAATCACACGACTCAGTCCCATAACATCCCACGGACTTGCTCGAGGCCTCAAATCAAATCAAACAACGCAGAAAGTCATGAATCGCACTGAAACTTGAACTTTATGAACTTTGAAATTTCCAACTTCTACATCCGATGCCGAAACCTATCAAATCACTTCCGATTGACCCCAAATTTTTCACACAAGTCATATTCGACGTTACAGACCTGCTCCAACTTCCGGAATCGCATTCTGACCCCGATATCAAAATCTCCACTTCCGGTCAGATTTCTCAAAAACCTTCAAATTTCTATCTTTAGCCAAATGACTTCAAAATGACCTACGGACATCCGAATTCACTTCCGATCGCGCTCCCAACTCCAGAATCACCATACGAAGCTATTCCCAGGCTCGAAATCCCGAACGGACATCAACAACACTGAAATGTGCTTCAAGCCAAACTTAGGAAGTTTCTTCAAAAATGTTGACTTCCACAATACACACTGAAACGCTCCTGGGTTATCCAAAACCCTATCCGGGCATACGCCCAAGTCCAAAGTCACCATACGAACATGGAGGAACCTTCAAATCCTTATTTGGAGGTCGTTTACTCAAAATTCCAATCTTGATCAATTTCTCCAACTTAAGACTTCTGAAATGAGAATTTTTTTTCCAATTTGACTCTGAACTTCCCGAAATTCAACTCCGACCATGCCTACAAGTCATAATACCTAAAATGGAGTTGCTCATGACTTCAAACCGGTGAACAACGCGCTAGAGCTCAAAATGACCGGTCGGGTCGTTACACTTCTGCTCTATGCTCTCTCTTTTTTTGTGCTCCTTTTTTTCTTTTTCTCTTCGTCCGTCCTGTTTTTTCTTTTTCGTTCTTCCTCCTTTGTTTCACTTTTATAGGGTAGTGTTATATGTAGTGTGTGTAGGTAATGTAGGGGGATAGTGGGGATATGGAGAGGATGTGAGGGGTTAGACGTGAGAGGTGGGGGTAAGGCATGAGTGAAGTGGGGAAGTTGGGTGTTATTTTTTTATTTTTTTAAATATTTTATATATATATATATATATATATATATATATATATATATATATATATATATATATATATATATATATATATATATATATATATATATATATATATATATATATATATATATATATAATTTTCTTCTATTTAAACATAGGAACAAAACTTATATTCTAAGAATGTGAATATATATATTTTTTGTAGTTTTTAATTTTCTTAAATAAAACCTATTAAGAGTAAGATAAAAATTTATAATATTAAGATTAGACCTAAGAGAAATATTTACACCAAAAATAATATAGAATTTGGGTGTGGTAAAAAATTAGTTGTTCACAACTATGTCTTACTGGATTGGTTGGTTTGGGTCCGGAGTAGTTTCAGAGTGAATTGAGACACTTAGTCTCTTAATTGGATGCTTAAGTTGGAAAAGTCGACCGGATATCGACTTGTGTGTAAAATACCTCAGATTTAACTTTAATGGTCCCGTTAGCTTCGTTAGGTGATTTTGGACCTAGGAGTGCGTCCGGAATGTGATTTGGAGGTCTGTAGTAGAATTAGGCTTGAATTGGCAAAAGTTAGAATTTTGGCGATTTTGGCCGGTAGTGGATATTTTGATATCGGAGTCGGAATGGAATTCCGGAAGTTGGATTAGGTTTGTAGTGTCATTTTTGACTTGTGTGTAAATTTGAGGTCAATCAAACGTGGTTTGGTAGGTTTCGGCATCATTTGTGGAATTCGAAAGTTTAGAAGTCTTTAGGCTTGAATCCACTTGTAATTTTGTGCTTTGATGTTGTTTTGAGTGATTCGAAGGTTCGACTAAGTTCGCATGGGGTTTTATGACTTGTTGGTATGTTTGGTTGAGTTCTCGAGGGCCTCAAGGTGATTTCGGGTGGTTAACAGATTGATTTGAGTTGAAGAATTGCAGCTGAAGCTACTGGTGTAACCGCACCTGCGGAGTGGGTACCGCAGGTGTGAGTCTGCATAAGCGAAGGAGGAGCCGCAGATGCGGCTAAGGAGGACCTGGGTAGAGGACCCAAGTGCGATGGCACTCCCGCACCTGCGGTGGTCGCAGAAGCGGGTCTAGGGGTGCAGGTGGGCGTTTGGAACGCATGAGCGATGTGTATTCCGTACCCGTGAAGATCGCATATGAGGTTAAGTGATCACAAGAGCGGAGGCAGAGTTTAAGTGACTTTCCACAGAAGCGGATCTTAGTCCACAGATGCGGCTCCGCAGATGCGGAAATAGTACCGCAGGTGCGGTTTTGTTGGGCAGAAACTATAAATAGAGACTTCGAGATTTTTTCCCATTTTCACATATTGGAACTCGGACTTCGGGGATTTTTGAGGAGATTTCGAAGGGATTTTGAAGTTATCACTGAGGTAAGTTCCTTGAGCCTATCTATCTTCAGTAATGGTGTTTTTCCCATTGAGTTTACACCTACTAAGTGAGGTTTTGAAGTGAAGATTGGGGATTTAGGTCTTGGGAATAGAAGAGTGAAATTTAGGGTTTCAGAAGGGAAGTTGAGGTCGAATTTTGATAAATTTGATATGGTTAAACTCGTGAGTGAATGAGATTTCAGGTTTTGTGACTTTCATTGGGTTTTGGGACGTGGGCCCGAAGGGTCGGGTTGAGCCGATTTTGGATTTTTGGTTCTAATTTAGTAGTTTTCTTGTGGGATTGATCCCTTTAGCCTATTTTAATGGTGTTGTATTGTTTGTGGCTAGATCCAGGGTATTTGGAAGCCGATTCGAGAGGCAAGGGAATTTCGGAGTAGGATTTCTACCCTGTTGAGGTAAGTAACAGTCTTAAATCTGGTCTTGAGGGTATGGAAACCCGAGAATTTGTAAGATGTGAATATTTAGAGGTGACGCACATGGTAGGTGACGGGCGTGTGAGTGTGTACCGTGAGGGATTGAGACTTGGTCCGTCCCGGGAGACCGTAAAGTCGAAAAGTCCACTATTATTACCTATTTCTCCTTGTTTGAGTAATTGACTTCCTTTCATATTAGACACCATGTTTAGGCCATATGATATCACTATCGAGACCCGCATCGGTCGTATACTTGTTGAATTGATTGCTAATTTGTAACGACCCGACCGGTCATTTTGTGTATTAGGACCCCGTTCCCCTAAATGAGACTTCCCGTAGCGGCTTATTATGATTTATGACTTGCGGGGATGGGTGGTTCGGGATTCGAAAGCGTTTAGAGTGGTATAGGAACACTTGGTTCCTTAAGGCTGGCCTCTAAGGCCAAAGTTTGACTTTGGTCAACATTTTGAGTAAACGACCTCGGAATCAAGTTTTGACGGTTCCAGTAGCTTCGTATGATGATTTCGGACTTGGGCGTATGTTCGGAATGAGTTTTGGATGACCCAGGGGCGTTTCGGTACCCAATATCGAAATTAGAGTTTCCTTAAGTTTGAAATTTGGTTTGGAACGTGTTTTTGTGTTATCGAGGTCCGAATGAAATTGCGAGACCGGGAATAGTTCTGTTATGTCATTTATGACTTTCTTACAAAATTTGGTGTCATTCCGAGTAGTATGGGTCGGTTCGGCGCATTTTGAGTTTTAGCTTTGTTTTAAGTGTTCTGAAGGCTCGAGCGAGTCCGTATTATGATTTGGGACTTGTTGGTATATTTGGATGAGGGCTCGGGTGGGCCCAGGTGCCTCCCGGACACCACACGAGGCCAAAAACCAGCTGAAATAGCTGTTGGTGCACCTGTTCTAGTGTGACCGCAGGTGCGGTTGCCCAGTTGCAGGTGCGGGACCGCTCCTACGGTCCCAACATCGTAGGTGCGACCCCCAGCGGGCAGCCCATTTCTCGCAGGTGCGGACAAAGTTCTACAGGAGTGGAGCCGCGGGTGCGGACTCCCCTCCGCAAGTGCGGGCCCAGGCTTCCTCATCCATTTCCGCAGGTGCGAGCCTTTGCTCTCAGGTGCGGTCCTTAAGCCGCAGGTGCGGAACTAATGTCAGGCAGTGTTCTTTTAAACACAGGAAAGGTTCATTTTATCCATTTTTCTTCCACCATTGTCGACTTAGGGAGCTTGGGAAAGGGCCAATCCACCTAGCTACTGAAAGGTAAGTGAATTTCTACTATGATATTAGTTTAATACATGAAATCCTAGGTAGATTAACCTCCTAATGAGTAGAAAATCATAGGTAGGAGTGAAAACCTAGGTTTTATGAAAATTTGGAAAATTACCATGAAATTTTCCATGGAATCATACAAAAACTATATATTAACGATCCTTAGGCTATGGGTAAGTGTTTCCTTCGAAAATTTCCAGAATCCGAGCACGTGGGCCCGGGGATGTATTTTGAGATATTGCAAAGTAGGCTAAATTGGTTAACTAAATAGGAAAAATTCCATAATTTTGAGCATGAAATGATGTATTTATGTAACATTTGGCTAGTTTTGAGTCCTTGGGTGACGAGTTTGGAGTTTCGGGAGCGTTCATGACCTGGAGAGTAGGTTCGACACAAGGTGAGTCTCCTTTCTAACCTTGTAAGAGGGAATTGTCCCCATAGGTAATTATAAATAATTGCATGTCCTTATTTACTGGGGCTACGCACGCACGAAGTGACGAGAGTCCGTGCATAGCTACTATTATGTTATATTGGGTAGTTCAAGGACTCAAAAGCATGCTTTATGTGCCTTACATGTGTCCCTAAATGTATTTGAGTTTCTAGTATCCTTGAATTGGTATGAAAGTATTGGAAAGTTATGTTCAAAAAACTATATTGCTTAAGTTCTTGCTTTTACATAAAATCTCTGTTAAATCCCTAAACATTGAAAATTTATGTGTATGTATATGACACCCGCGTCGCATGTATGATTCGTGAGAGGGATAGCCCTACTATTATGTCAACCACGTCCCATGTTCGATTCGCGAGCGGGGTAATAGATGCATCTATGGTTCGAGCCGTTCGACCCTCGGTAGTGCACATTTATTTTCGCGACGCTTCAGCCGTACGCTTTCGGCCTATTATGTGCTATATAATTTACGGGGAGTTTTGTTGTAATTGTATAAGCTGTTTCATGTGAAAAGAAAAGGAATTTAGTACATTATATGCTAGTGAAATCTGACATGCAAAGGTAATTACAATTATACTCGATATTTTATGTCTTTGTGTTTACTACAACTGTTATGCCTGCCTAATCCTTATTAAATTATGTTATTTGAAAATATTGACCCTAGTAAGTATCACGTCTACCTCTCGTCACTACTTCTTCTAGATTAGGCAGGATACTCACTGGGTACATATCTGTTTATGTACTCATGCTACGCTTCTGCACTTAATTGTACAGACTCTGAGGCAGGTGCATCTGGGCATTTATCCGGAGCTCGTCCCTGACGTGTATTTGGCGTGGACTTCTCGGTGAGCTGCTTTCCTTGATGTATCTCTCTGGAAGCACCTTGGAGTTCCTCTTTTCTTTTGCTATGTCTGTATTACTTTTCTTCAGACAGTAGGGCAAACTTGTACTTTCTTTTGGATACTCGTTTCTATTAGATGCCGTAGACATGTGACGCTAGTTCCTGGCATGCCAACGTAGTGGATATTCTATTCTTTTGGGTTATAATTATTGGTGGTGATTACTATATTTATTACTCACTTTTGGTTGTCTAAGTCACTTGTTTACTTCAAAATTTGAAATCTAAAAGAAAACCTCTCAAATATGAAAAATTATTTTATGAATTAAAAAGGGATCACTAGTAAATTAAGGTTGGTTTGCCTGACATCGGAATTGGGCGCCATCGCGACCTAAATTGAGATTTTGGTTGTGACATAATTGATGTCTTGTACTCAGGCACCGTCTTACTGGTGTATTATATCTCAGCTCTCTCATTTCTTGTTGATACTTGTTGTGTTCTCTGTTTGGGCTGTTTATTGTGATATTCTGTGAGCCCGAGAGGCTAGTGACTGTGATAGGGCCTGAGTGCAGAGTTGTGAGCTACGTGAGGTATATTGGATCATGCTGCACGTCGCAACAGTATTGAATCAGGTTTCACGCTGCAATAAGCCTTCATGCCATATATATTTATATATATTGGAACGGGATGCACACCGCAACAGTATTAGATCGGGCTGCACGCCGCAACAGTATTAGATCGGGCTGCACGCCGCAACAATATAGCGCTTGGGATGAAGGAGCCCCTCCGGAGTCTGTATACCCCCAGTGAGAGTAGGTACCTATTGAGAGTATGTAATAAAGGGCTGAGAGCCGAGAGTATGAGCTGTTGAGATGAGTTGAGTGAATGTTTCCTTAAGAGGCCGTACTTGCTCTTATTTATTGTTGCACTTCGTTACTATCTGTTGTTGTTGTGAAATTTTCTGGAAGTTTCATATTGTTTTACTTGAGCTCGAACTGATTTGACTTAAATTACCAGATTTCAAAGCATGTTCACTCTTTACCGAAAACTTTTTGAAATGAACTGTATTTTCATAGCTCTTCACTGCTTCTCAGTTCCTAATTTAATTTTGTTACTTGCTGAGTTGGTTGTACTCATTCTACACCCTACACTTGATGTGCAGATCCTGGTGTATACGGTCCTAGCGGTCGCTGAGTTCGTGCGCGGGCTGCCTTTCGGAGACTTACGAGGTAGCTGCTGGCATCCGCAGTCCTTGTTCCTCTTTATTATCATTTTATTTTCTCTTGTTTTTGGCATTTGGCACAAACTGTAGTAGATTCCATTTCTAGATTGTTGTTAGATGCTCATGACTTAGTGATACCCCGATGTCGGGCTATTATTCCGCACTTGAGTTTTGGGTCTTTACCCTGTGGTTATGTAAATCCTCTGTTAAATTTAACTGCTTTAGCTCACTTCTGTTATATATATAATGAAAGCATATTGAGAATGTCAGCTTGCCTAGTTCCACGATCGCCATCACAACAGGTTAGATTTTTGGGTCGTGACATTAGCGAAGTGTCGTTCGCCTTTTTTACCCTTTAAAATTTAATTTCAAACTAGAAAAGATTGTCATTTTATTATTTTCCTAAAGTTTAGGAGTTTGAAGTCAACTAAAATTATGACCATTAAGTCATTCCTTATTTGATCAATGTAGAAACTCTTAATATTTAAGAACTTAAAATTAGGTAAAATAATTTTACTAATATAAATCCTTTATTTATTTGAATAATTGTGTGATGTAAAATATGTTAAAAGTGAAACTTTTAAGCTGGCTATTTAGAATTCGTGAAAATCTTGGCATACAAGACTTCTCAGTTCAACTAAAATTAAGCATGTTGTAAGTTATTTATGCTTCTTTTACATGATTAGTTTCTTATTATGTAGTGAGTAACATTTTTATCATTACTTTGATAAGCTTAAAGTTATCATCAATCCTCTATTAGTTTTTTTATTAAATGTGGCTCATAAATTACTTTTTTCGCCTTTTTAGTTTTTTAATCCATCGGCTGCTAATTGTAGTTCTTTATATCATCTAATTTGTGGTATAATGATTCGACATTAGTTATTTTGTAGGCCCTAAATTGTTAACTGTTAATTTTATTTTCTAGGAGTTGTAGGATCAACCTTTACTCCCAAATTTCAAACAAACAAAATTTTAATTTTTTTCATGTTGTTGACAAATCTTTGAATAATTATGATAAAAGTATGTCACATAAGATATCTAACTAAATTTAATGTTGATAGGCTTTTCAACTTAAAAAATGAATAATTAACCTAAATAGTCGCTCATCCAACCGCCTAATACTAATAGCCAGCGAATGTATAATATATGTCTACCAAGTAGGAAAAGTAAATAGTGAATCCGTCCGGTTATTTATATAAAAATTCCTTTTGAAAATAGATTTTACACTACACAAAGTTATTCTTTAATTATTCTCTTAATATTTTAGATTTTAAAATCAACTATGTAGTTGCTGGATTCTACTTTTGCTATAGTAATATATTCTTTTTTAATTTGTTAGAAACAATTCATAAAGTAGTTATTATTGATTAAAGAAAAATAGACTGTCTTTTATTAGTTGGTTGAACATGTTTGTGTCTATTAGAATGAACTTGAAAATTACCCCCCACACACAAAAAAATGAATTTGGACATATCTTTTCAAAAAAAATAAAAATAAAAAAACTCTTAAATCTTCAAATGCTATGTGTTCTTACTGAAATTAAAAATACAGTATGATAACTGGTGAAATTAAGGTGATAAAATTAGAGATGGTAATGAGTTTAAGTTGAATATATCGAATGATGATTGAGGAATTTTATGAGATAGTTTCTCTATATTTATTGAGTTATCTATATTGGATTAATATTCATCAATTTCAAAGTTTAAACTTTTATTTTGTAATTCAGATATAATTTTAATATACTATTTATGGATTTTTATAAAAAGTTTACTTATAGAAGTTGGTACACGCGCAACGCAAATTGTCCACTATTACTCTCTCGCTTTTCTGAAATATCAGCACGAAAGGTCTCGCCAGGACATTAAGAGGAAGCATGTTATTAAAACCCACATCCACAATCACATACTAGGAAGATGAGATTACCATCTCGTCCAGATCCTCTTCATCATCTAGATTCCGCTTCTTCATATGCAGTATTTATATATTTATAGAAATAACAATATCGCTTCTTCAGAAATGAAATGGCCTTTCTTTGATTCCTTCTCTTTTTCTAGATTCTTCTTCGTCTTCTTAGCTTACATTTCATTTACATGCATGCCAACAATTTACATAGCGGTCATTAAAATTGTTCTGTTTGAAATGCAAACATACTGGGGGCAGGTGTTCATAATCCCTAAGAAGATTATCCAACTAGTGAACTCTGTGTGTAAAATCTTTTTGTGGACAGGAAGCTATAGCCCTTCAAAGAGAGCTTTAATTGCATGGGATAGAATCTGTATGCCTACATCTGCTGGAGGTCTGAATGTGGTCAACTTTGAATGGTGAAACAAGGCTATATGTAAATTGATGTGGGCAGTACACATGAAAAAGAATACCTTGTAGATCAAATGGATACATTCTATATATATAAAGAAAGAAGAATTTATTGAAATGCAGACTCCTAATCAAGCTTGTTGGCTAGTTAGGAAAATCTTTGATATTAGAGAATGGTACAGGAAGATTGATTCAATTTCAAATGTGGATAAATTCGGTAAAAAAGACAAATTTAGTATACACAAAATGTACACTCTATCAAGGCCTCAATATCGAAAAGTTGGATGGAAAGCATTACTACTTCAAACCAGTATTCCCAGGCATAATTTTGTTTTGTGGCTAGCATTGAATCACAGACTTACTACTGTGGATAGACTTGCAGCATGGGGGATACAGGTTGATCATGAATGTGTGCTATGTAAGAGAGGACAGATTGAAAATATGGAACACTTGTACTTTGAATGTCAATATATACAAGATAAATCTGGAGCAAGCTACTTACATGGATAGGAGAAAAGCATCAGATTGGTACATGGCTAGAAGAGATCACATGGCTGACTACACAAGCAAGGAATAGTCGAACTCATAACAGTATATTGGTGTTTCTGTTTGCAGCAGTTATCTACCAAGTTTGGACAGAAAGGAACCTACAAAGATTTCAAGGAAAGGAAATGGATGTGAAGATGAAGATAAGAGATATTGTCCTTCAATTACAAAAGGTGAAATGGAAGAAGCGACTGGATCAGTTAAATAGCTTTCCATAGTAAAATTGTATGTAAGCAGAATTGAGTCTGTAATGGTTGCTAGTGTTTTTTTTGTAATAGTCCTAAATGTTCTTTATGGTTAGTTAAATAGTTATATTGATGTAATGAGTCTAACTCTGAAGTCCAAAAGAGTTAGAGGTACTGTGTATTGATTCTTGGTTGAATAAAGTTTGATATTTGACGAAAAAAAAGCAATTTACCCCATTGGTCTACTGTCAGAGAAGTTCAAAGTTTATACCTTTTTTGTGGTTATTTAATATTTTGGTTTTAGTAAAAAAAATATTTTTAAAAAAGTAGCTGGTTAAATTGCCTCCATTGCGCGGGATAAGATTTATGTTTATAGGTTTTTCGGTGCCTTTTTAAGGATTATTTCGGTTAAAGCATTTGGTATATATTCCTTTTTTTTTTTTGCTGATCTAGGACGCCGCTTTTGCGGTATTATTTTTTGGGATTTTGGAATTAAATCCTTTCTTTATATATGCTGCCAGAGAATAGCACTAAGATGCTTTCCGATTCTATGTTTATGAGCATTGAATTTTTCTTTTCAGCAACAATTAAATTGGAAAAATAATATGAAGTCTATACTTGCAGATTTAGTTTCCAGGCCCACTATTATTATTATTTTGGTTTGAAAATTCATGTGTTTCAATTTAGGAACTTAAATTTGAATATTGGTATAGTTGTATACATTTTAAGATAAATAAAGTTGAAGTTTGAGGTTGCCAAAGTAGCTTCTCTTGTGGAGATTTAGAGCATGTTTGACCAAGCTTTGGGAGGCTAAAAGTATTTTTTTTATAATTTTTTTCAAAAAAAGTACTTTAAAAATTTAAGTTGTTTGACCAAGTAAAGAAGTACTTTTGGCCAGCAACAAAAACAATTTTTCTGCTTTTGGGAAGAAGCAGAAAATTCTAGATTCTTTCAAGAAGCAAAAAACAGAAGTAGATAATTAATTTATTCAAGACAAAACTATCCTCACCTTGAAATTTATACTTTTTCAAATTATCCCGTACTAATTTAAGTTCTTTTTTCATGTTTGTTTCTTGTTTTTATCATTATCTTAAATTTAGAAATATCATATACATGAATCATATTGTAACTTTCCAAACTCTTTATTGATTTTTCTTGTTTTTGATTTTTTTTTGGTGTAATGTCTTGTAACTTTTCAAAGTATCTTCTTCTTTCTTCACACTAAAGCAAATTATCTACATCCTTCTTTGGATTATCAATTCTCTTCCTAAAAATAGTCATTTATAATTTCTTCTGTTATAGGTTATTTGTTCTCGAATCCTAAAAACAATTATGAAATCTAATTTGTGAAAATTACCTACAAATAGGTAATAAATTTACAATTTCATTGCACAATCTATCTACATATTATTAAAAGATGAAGAAAAAATATACATTATGTGTTGTTTTAGTTACCTTTTAAAATTATTTTTATTTTATGCTCAATGTTATATTTCAAGTTTTATACTCAGAATCATCTAGTTACAACTACCATAGCTATACATAATTTCATTAGACAATATTCTTCTACCGCTAAGGAATTCAACTATTATGCCAATAAAGACATTACTTCAAAGTTTGAGGAAGGAGATGGGTCTTCTGATATTCTTTTAGAAATGCAAGGCATGCCTTCTACTAATATGGAGGTGTTGTGTGATAGAAGCAGAGATGAAATTGTTGAAAAATATTATCATGTGTGAGTGACTTTACTTATTATTTCATGATGGATTATCAGTATATAGTAATTTGTGGAATAAACTTCTAATTCATACTAAATGATGTATTTTAATTATTCAAATCACTGGGTAACAATAAGTAATTATACTAAATAATATTATATGTTCTGGTATAATTATATATGTAAAATTGAGTTAAATCTTTATTATGTTTGTTCACTTTATATTTTATATTTTAATTCAATAAAATAAGAAATAATAAAAGTCTCGTACGATAAATATGTAAGTTCATTTTTCTCTTTAAAATAATTATAAGACCTTGGTACTATCCTTTTTGGTAATTTGACACTCAAAAGCACTTCTTAGAAAGATTGAACAAACACAATTTCTTTACCAAATATTGCAAAAAGTACTTCTTAAAAGAAGTGGCCAAACACAAACTGTTTTTTTTTTCAAAAGTATTTTCGAAAAAAGTACTTCTGAGAAAAAGTACTTTTTAAAATAAGCAGATTTTGACAGCTTGGCCATACGGGCTCTTATTTATTTTGGAATATAAAAGGTTGAGGATGTGTAACCTATGTGAATATTGATCGGTCTAAAGGAAGTTCAATGTATGACATAATTGCATGCACATTCTTGTTGTAATAAACACATGCTGATTATTTGGTTTTATGTGTTAATAGTAAATCAGCCTAAAGGAAGATTTACTATTCGACATGTTTTTTATTGTCGGTGTTTGATTATTACACGAAGATACCACTTATAAGTTAATATTTTATCCAAAGATGAAATATTAATAGAGTGACCGGTCAAATTTATTTTCATTTTGATTTTAAGTATGTGTGAGCTTATTTCTTTGTTTGTTGTTCTCTGATATAGCTGAAATTACTCTTGTAAATATTACTGTCAACATCAATTCAATTCCTATGTTGAATGGCACTAACTTCAAGTGTGATGACCCAAAAGGTCATCCCGTATAATTTTAGCTAAATCTGTGTTTCGAGGCCGTGAAAGCCTTCTTTTATTTCACCTCGATGTGCATGCGCAGCCCAGGCGCGTATCCGGGAAGCCGTTATGTGAAAAATTGATAAAATGATGATTTTATAATAATTATTTGAATAAAGTTGACTTTGGTCAATATTTTTGGTAAACCGACCCAGACCCGTGATTTGATGGTCCCGGAGGGTCCGTAGGAAAATATGGGACTTGGCCAGAATCGAATTCCGAGGTTCCGAGTCCGAGAAATGAATTTTTTAAAGAAAATAGTTTTCTGAAAAATATAAAGGTTTTTGAAAATGAGATTTGATGTGAAACCTGTGATATCGGGCCCGTATTATGGTTCCGGAGTCCGGAACAGGTTCAATATGTCTATATGTGTTATCTGTGAAATTTGGTGGGAAACGGACTTAGTTTGACGTGATTCGGATCGAAAATGAAAAAGTTAGAAGTTTTGGAAGTTTAAAGGAATTTCATTGATTTTGAGGTTTAATTCGATGTTTATGATGTTATTTTGGTGTTTTGATTACTTGAATAAGTCCGTGGTATATTTTTGAGGTTGTGTGTATATTTTGTTTTGATCCCCGCTGGCTCGAGTGAGTTTCGGGTAGGTGTCGGGGTGAAAGACTTAGGAAAATTTCTGGTGTAAAATGAAATTGCTGGTGTCTAGTGTGTTGCTCTATGCGATCACATAGGTATAGTTGCGATCGCATAGCTTTGAGGAGGGGAAGAGTCAGGTACATTGTGCGATCGCATAGAGGGGCCTGCGACCGCACAAGGGTGTAGGTAGGCTGGGGGGGGGGGGGGGGGGGGGGGGGGGGGGGGAAGGTAGATACACTCTGCGATCGCACCTATAGCCCCGCGATCGCGAAGCTTAAGTCCCATTACACTATGCGATCGCACACTTAGTTCCGCGATCGCATAGACCAAAAATCACCCAGTTATTTAAATGCCCAAAAAACAGAACACTTACGGAATTTTCTACCAATTTTCACAACCCTCCTTCTTCCCCACACTCCATAGGCGATTTTGAAGAGCTTTTCCACCATAGCTTCATAGGTAAGTAACCTTAACTTCATTTTCTTCCATTTTCATCAACAATTATTAGATTCTAGGCCTAAAATCATGGAATTTAAGGGTAGAAATTGGGGTTTTGGGTAGAGTTAGGGCTTTTTGATTATTTGGGAATTTGACCTCGTTTTGGGGTCGGATTTAAAAACAAATTGTATATTCGGGCTCATGGGTGAATGAGTGATCGGATTTTGGTCCGAACCTCGTGTTTCAACCAAGCAGGCCCGGGGTCGATTTTTGAAATTTTTGGAAGAATGTTGGGAAATCTATAATTAGGCATTGAAATTGAATTGTTTAGCATTTATTGATGTTATTGAGTCAATTATGTATATATACGATTGTTTCGGAGTCGAGTTCGAAAGCAAAGGCGGTGCTAGAGGCTTGATTTGGATTCTTGGAGCCGAGCTAAGTGTTTGGCCTAAACTTAGCTTGAGGGAATAGGTGTTGAGTCATATGTGATACGCGTTATTATCATGTTCAATGTATAGGTGAGGTGACGAGTACCTATACATTGTTGTCAACCATGCCCGTGAGTCATTTCTTATGGTATATGTGCTTTTCTTCGATATTCACTGTGTTATAAAGTAGATTTCGTTTTGGAGATTATTTTGTTGTTGGAAATAATTGGTTGTGGACCCTGTTGATTAGTTTTTTGGTTGAGGATCATTTGGTTATGTTGTATATTCAGTGAGATTGGTTATAGCTGCGTCCCTCGCCGGAACGGTAATATTTATGTTATTGTTCCCTTTGCCGGGATGTTGTGATTTATGGTTTGTATCGTGGTTTTCCTTGCCAAATTGTTGTTCTTGATATTGTTTGGGTGAGGAAGACTGTAAAGCACGAAGGGTGATGCCGTATATTTATTTATTGCATTGTGAGGATAAGAGTGTAAAGCACGAATAGTGATGTCGTGCCATGATTTTTATATTTATAAGCACGAAGGTTAATGCCGTGCCATTTCATTTATTCATTGCATTGTGAGGATGAGAGTAAAAGCACGAAGGGTGATGTCGCGCCCTTGTTTTGGTGAGGATGAGAGTAAAGTACGAAGGGTGATGCCGTGCACTTGTTTTGGTGAGGATGAGAGTAAAGCACGAAGGGTGATGTCGTGCACTTGTTTTGGTGAGGATGAGAGTAAAGAACGAAGGGTGATGCTGTATACTTGTTTTGGTGAGGATGAGAGTAAAGCACGAAGGGTGATGCCGTGCACTTGTTTGCTCTATGTGTTTACTTCCTGTTGCTATTGATGCTACTTAGACTGTTGCTTCGTTTTGTGATTTAGTACTTGTTTTTCCCTTGTCCCGAGCATGTTCTCCCCCATTTTTTACACTTAACTGTTATTTCCTGTCTTCATTTCTATTATGCATTATTTAATTGCACAGGTATTTATTGTTTGTCGTGTCCTAGCCTCGTCACTACTTCGCCGAGGTTAGGCTCGGCACTTACTCACTACATGGGGTCGATTGTACTGATGCTACACCTGCACTTCTTTATGTTGTGCAGATTACGGTACCGGATCCGGTGGACAGTGATCGAGGGAGTATCCTTCAGACCACAGGTGACACTGAGGTAGTCCTACAGGCGTCCGCGGGCCTTGGCATCACATTCTATCTTATTCCTTCTCTTTCTGTCTTCTCTTGTATTTATGAGACAATTGTATTGTTTATTTAGACTTTGTTTTTAGTATTCTTAGACAATCCGTGGATAGTGATACCAGTTCTGGGGGTGTATTTAAGAAAATTTCGTAAGATTTATTATTTAAGTTGTTGAATTTCTTATCTTGCGCATTTCCAATTATAATTGTTCTAGTTTACCACTGTTATTTCAATTGTCTGCAATAAAGAAATAAATGTAATAATCAAAACGTTGGCTTGTCTAGCGGGTTCAACGTTAGACGCCATCACGGCCTGAAGGTGGGATTTCGGGTCGTGACAAGTTGGTATCAGAGCACTAGGTTGCTTAGGTCTCACAATTCACAGACAAACTCGGTAGAGTCTAAGGGATCGGTACGGAGATGTCTATACTTATCCCCATAGGCTGCAAAGTTAGGAATAACTTCACATCTTTTCTTCTATGTCATGCGATTTGAGTTCTAAATGCTAACTGAGTTTCTATTCTATTCTCCCGCAGATGGCAAGAACACATGATTCCTCATCTACCGATCAGCAGCCTGATCCTCCCGTTGCAACTCCTACTAGAGGCTGAGGCTGAGCCAGGGCTCAGCCCAGAGCAGCATCCCCAGTAGAGGATCCTCAGGTGGAGGTTGTTGAGAAGATTCCCACTTGGACAGTTCCAGTCGGACCGGCTCAGGTCCCAGAGGGGTTCATTGCCACCCCGGTTCTTCAGGACGCTCTGGTCCGCTTAGTGGGCCTTATGGAGGGCGTGGCTCAGTCCGGTCTTTTTCCTACTGCACCAGCCGTCTCTCAGGCTGGTGGAGGGACCCAGACTCCTTGTACCCTCACACCAGAGCAGCTAGCTTCTCAGTTCCAGACTCCAGTACCTCAGGCAACTAGAGCAACTCAGCCGGGTTTTGTGGCACAGGCAGTTGAGGGGGCAGCCATGTCTGCCGATGCTTTGTGGAGATTGGATCAGTTCACCAAGCTATTTCCTACTACATTTACTGGTGCTCCATCAGAGGATCCCCAAGATTACTTGGACAGTTGCTACGAGGTCCTTCGGAACATGGGCATCGTAGAGTCCAATGGAGTTGATTTTGCCACATTCCGTATTTCTAGTACCGCCAAGACTTGGTGGAGGGATTTTTTCTTGACTAGGCCAGTTGGATCTTCGCCGTTGTCTTGGGCTAAATTCTCCGACTTGTTCTTGGAGAAGTTTCTACCAGTTACTCAGAGGGAGGATTTTCGAAGGCAGTTTGAGCGTCTCCAGCAGGGATCTATGACTGTTACACAGTATGAGACCAGGTTCATCACTCTGGCCCGACATGCTATGATGATACTTCCCACGAATCGAGAGAGGGTGAGGAGGTTTATTGAGGGGCTAGCTCAGCCCATTAGACTCCAGATGGCCAGAGAGTCAGGTACTGATATTTCGTTCCAGGAGGCGGCCAATGTGGCCAGGCGTATTGAGATGGTCTTGTCTCAGGGCAGTGGTCAGGGGTTTGACAAGAGGCCTCATCATTTTGGCCGATTCAGTGGTGCCTTATTTGGAGGCAGGGATTCTTTTGGCAGAGGTCATCCTCCTAGGACATACCAGTCGGCACTTCAGGTATCCCGCAATGCTCCACCAGCTCCTCTCAGTGCACCACCAGTTCCTATCACTGCACCGTCGCATCAGGGCTTCCAGGGTGGTTATTCTGGTCGACAGGGATAGTTTCAGGGCCATCAATCTCAGCAGCATAGGTCTTGTTACTCTTGTGGTGTTCCAGGGCACATTGCTAGGTATTGCCCCCGAGCTTCTGGTAGTTCTCAGCATCCGGGTTCCCGTGTTATAGTTCCCGCACCAGATGCACCCCACCCCCTTAGCCTCCTAGGGGTGGAGTTCGAGGTGCCAGAGGTGGAGGCCAGACAGTTAGAGGTGGAGGTCAGGCTATGAGGGGTAGAGGTCAGCCGGCAGTCGGTGGACCCAGAGATGTTCATGTTGGAGGGGCTCCACCCCGATGCTATGCTATTCCTGCCAGGCCTAAGGCTGAGGCCTCTGATGCAGTCATTACAGGTATGGTTTCAGTTTGCAGCAGAGATCTTTGATTTTATTTGATCCGGGTTCTACATTCTCCTATGTGTCTTCATATTTTTCCCCTTATCTGAGCATGCCCCGTGATTCCCTGAGTACTTATGTATATGTGTCTACACCGGTGGGTGATTCTATTGTGGTAGATCGAGTCTACCGTTCATGCGTAGTGGTTGTTGGTGGTCTGGAGACTCAGGTAGATCTCTTGCTTCTTGATATGGTCGACTTCGATGTTATTTTGGGGATGGATTTTCTATCTCCCTACCATGCTATTCTGGACTATCATGCCAAGACAGTGACCTTGGCCTTGCCAGGAGTACCTCGCTTGGAGTGGAGAGGGACTCCTAGTCATTCTTCCGGTAGAATTATTTCATATATGAAGGCTCGGCGTATGATCGAGAAGGGTTGTTTGGCATATTTGGCATATGTTCGTGATGCTAGTGCTGAGGTTCCTTCTATGGAGTCTGTGCTCGTGGTTAGTGAGTTTCTAGAGGTATTCCCTACTGACCTGCCGGGTATGCCACCCGACATGGATATTGACTTTTGTATTGAGGTGGATCCGGGCACTCAGCCCATTTCTACCCCGCCGTATCGTATGGCCCCGCCAGAGTTGAAGGAGCTGAAGGATTAGTTGCATGATTTGTTGGATAAAGGTTTTATCAGGACTAGTGCTTCTCCTTGGGGTGCCCCAATATTGTTTGTCAAGAAGAAAGATGGCTCAATGAGGATGTGTATTGACTACCAACAATTGAACAAGGTTACTATCAAGAATAAATATCCTTTGTCGAGGATTGATGATTTATTCGACCAGCTTCAGGCTCAGGGTGCTTCAGTGTTTTCCAAGATTGATTTGAGTTCTGGCTACCATCAGTTGTGGATTAGGGCATCCGATGTCCCTAAGACAGCTTTCCTCACTAGGTATGGGCATTATGAGTTTTTGGTGATGTCATTTGGGTTGACAAATGCCCCAACTGCTTTTATGGAGTTGATGAACCGAGTGTCCAGGGCCTATTTGGATTCGTTTGTTATAGTTTTCATTGATGATATTTTGATTTACTCCCTTAGCCGAGAGGAGCATGAGTAGCACCTTCGAGTCGTCCTCCATACTCTGAAGGATAGTCAGTTGTATGCCAAATTTTCCAAGTGTGAGTTCTAGTTGAGTTCAGTTGAATTTCTAGGCCATGTGGTATCATCAGAGGGTATTCAGGTGGATCCCAAGAAGATTTCGGCAGTCAGAGATTGGCCTAGGCCCACTTCATCTATAGAGATTTAGAGTTTCTTGGGTTTAGCAGGTTATTATCGCCGGTTTGTGGAGGGTTTTTCATATATTGCAGCCCCAATGACCATGTTGACTCAGAAGGGTGCCTAGTTCAGGTGGTCTGATGAGTGTGAGGCGAGCTTTCAGAAGCTCAAGACAGCCTTGACCACGACACCGGTGTTAGTTTTGCCCACAGGTTCAGGACCATATACCGTGTATTGTGATGCTTCACGGGTGGGACTTGGTGTAGTATTGATGCAAGATGGAAAAGTTATAGCCTATGCTTCTCGCCAATTGAAGGTTCATGAGAAGAACTATCCAGTTCACAATTTAGAGTTAGCAGCTATTGTTCATGAGTTGAAGATTTGGAGGCATTATCTTTATGGGGTGCCATGTGAGGTGTTCACGATCACAAGAGTTTGCAGTAGTTGTTCAAGCAGAAGGAGTTGAATATGAGGCAGAGGAGATGGTTAGAGCTGTTGAAGGACTATGACATTACCATCTTATATCATCCAGGGAAGGCCAATGTGGTGGCCGATGCTTTGAGCCAGAAGTCAGCCAGTATGGGTAGTCTTGCTTATATACTAGTCGGTGAGCGACCGCTCGCTTTGGATGTTCAGGCTTTGGCCAACCGATTCATGAGATTGGAGGTTTCTGAGACTGGCAGTGTTTTGGTCCATACTGTGGCTCGTTCTTCATTGTATGATCGTATTCGGGACATGCAGTACGATGATCGTCATTTGTGTGTTCTTAGAGATACGGTCCGGCACGGAGGTGCCAAGCAGGTTACAGTGGGTGATGATGGAGTTTTGAGGATGCAGGGCCGTATTTGTGTGCCTGATGTTGATGGTATTCGTGAGTTGATCTTGCAGGAGGCCCATAGTTTCCGGTATTCCATTCATCCCGGCACCGCAAAGATGTACCAGGACTTGCGGAAGAATTATTGGTGGCGGAGGATGAAGAAAGACATTGTGGCATATGTAGCTCGATGCTTGAACTGTCAGCAGGTTAAGTACGAGCACTAGAGACCCGGTGGTTTGATGCAGCAGATTTGCGCTTCCCGAGTGAAAGTGGGAGTGTGTTACCATGGATTTCATAGTTGGGTTCCCACGGACTCAGAGGATGTTTCATGCGGTGTGGGTCATTGTGGATAGGATGACCAAGTCAGCACACTTCATTCCTGTATCAGTTCTGTATTCTTCAGAGAAGTTGGCAAAAATCTACATCAAGGAGATTGTTCGCTTGCATGGTGTGCCCGTGTCTATTATTTCTGACCAAGGTACTCAGTTTACCTCCTATTTTTGGAGAGTATTTCAGCGTGAGTTTAGCACACGGGTTGAGATGAGCACAACGTTTCATCCTCAGACGGACGGACAGTCTGAGCGTACCATTCAGATCTTGGAGGATATGTTGCGAGCATGTGTCATTGACTTTGGAGGTTCATGGGACTAGTTTTTGCCTTTAGCTGAGTTTGCCTACAACAACAGCTATCGGTTGAGCATTCAGATGGCTCCGTATGAGGCATTGTATGGTAGGCTGTGTTGGTCGCTAGTTGGGTGGTTCAGGCCGGGAGAGGCTAGATTGTTGGGTTCAGAGTTAGTCTAGGATGCCTTGGACAAGGTGAAGATCATTCAGGATAGACTTCGTACAGCCCAGTCCAGGCAGAAGAGTTATGCGGATCGTAGATTTCGTGATTTGGCATTTATGATTGGGGACCGGGTATTTCTTCGAGTGTCGCCTATGAAGGGCGTGATAAGGTTCGGGAAGAAGGGCAAGTTGATCCCTTGGTACATTGGTCCATTTGAGATTCTGGATAAGGTAGTAGAGGTGGCCTACAGACTTTCCTTGCCACCTAGTTTATCAGTCGTGCATCCTGTGTTTCATGTATCTATGCTTCGAAGGTATATTGTCGATCCCTCTCATGTTCTTGACTTCAGCGGTGTCCAGTTGCACAAGGATTTGACTTATGAGGAAGAGCCGGTAGCCATATTAGCTTGGCAGGTTCGTCAGCTGAGATCGAAGAGTTATCCTTCGGTTCGTGTCCAGTGGAGAGGTCAGCCTGTTAAGGCAGCTACCTGAGAGTCCGAGTCCGATATGCGGAGCCGATATCCCCATCTTTTCCTCGATTCAGGTACCGTTCTGTGCATGTTCGAGGACGAACGTTTGTTTTAGAGGTGGAGATTGTGATGACCCAAAAGGTCATCCCGTGTAGTTTTAGCTAAATCTATGTTTCGAGGCCGTGAAAGCCTCCTTTTATCTCACCACGATGTGCGTGCGCAGCCCGGGTGCGTAGTCGGGAAGCCGTTATGTGGAAATAGATAAAATGATGATTTTATAATAATTATTTGAATAAAGTTGACTTTGGTCAATATTTTTGGTAAACGGACCCGGACCCATGATTTGACGGTCCCGGAGGGTCCGTAGGAAAATATGGACCTGGGCGTATGTCCGGAATCGAATTCCAAGGTCCCGAGTCCGAGAAATGAATTTTTTAAAGAAAATAGTTTTCTGAAAAATATACAGGTTTTTGAAAATGAAATTTGATGTGAAACCTGTGATATCGGGCCCGTATTCTTGTTCCGGATCCCGGAACAGGTTCAATATATCTTATATGTGTTATCTGTGAAATTTGGTGGGAAACAGACTTAGTTTGACGTGATTCGGATCGAAAATGAAAAATTTAGAAGTTTTGGAAGTTTAAAGGAATTTCATTGATTTTGAGGTTTAATTCGATGTTTATGCTGTTATTTTAGTGTTTTGATTACTTGAATAAGTCCGTCGTATGTTTTTGAGGTTATGTGTATATTTGGTTTTGAGCCCCGAGGGCTCGGGTGAGTTTCGGGTAGGTGTCAGGGTGAAAGACTTAGGAAAATTTCTGGTGTAAAATGAAATTGTTGGCGTCTGGTGTGTTGCTCTATGCGATCGCATAGGTACAGTTGCGATCGCATAGCTTCGAGAAGGTGGAGGAGTCAGGTACACTGTGCGATTGCATAGGGGGGCCTACGACCGCACATGAGTGTAGGTGATATGGGAGGGAGGGGTAGATACACTCTGCGAACGCGAAGCTTAAGTCCCATTACACTATGCGATCCCACCCTTAGTTCCGCGATCGCATAGACCAAAAATCACCCAGTTATTTAAATGCCCAAAAAACAGAACACTTACGGGATTTTCTACCAATTTTCACAACCCTCCTTCTTCCCCACACCCCATAGGCGATTTTGAAAAGCTTTTCCACCATAGCTTCATAGGTAAGTAACCTTAACTTTATTTTCTTCCATTTTCATCAATAGTTATTAGATTCTAAGCCTAAAATCATGGAATTTAAGGGTAGAAATTGGGGTTTTGAGTAGAGTTAGGGATTTTTGATTATTTGGAAATTTGATCTCGTTTTGGGGTGGTATTTCAAAACAAATTGTATATTCGGGATCATGGGTGAATGGGTGATCGGGTTTTGGTCCGAACCTCGTGTTTCAACCAAGCGGGCCCGGGGTTGATTTTTTGAATTTTTGGAAGAATGTTGGAAAATCTATAATTAGGCATTGAAATTGAATTGTTTAGCATTTATTGATGTTATTGAGTCAATTATGTCTAGATACGATTGTTTCGGAGTCGAGTTCGAAAGGAAAGGCGGTGCTAGAGGCTTGATTTGGATTCTTGGAGCCGAGGTAAGTGTTTGGCCTAACCTTAGCTTGAGGGAATAAGTGTTGAGTCATATGTGCTATGTGTTATTATCATGTTCGATGTATAGGTGAGGTGACGAGTACCTATACATTGTTGTGAAGCATGCCCGTGAGTCATTTCTTATGGTATATGTGCTTTTCTTCGATATTCACTGTGTTATGAAGTAGATTTCGTTTTGGAGATTATTTTGTTGTTGGAAATAATTGGTTGTGGACCCTGTTTATTAGTTATTCGGTTGAGGATCATTTGGTTATGTTGTATATTCAGTGAGATAGGTTATAGTTGTGTCCCTTGCTGGGACAAATGATATTTCTGTTATTGTTCCCTTGCCGGGATGTTGTGATTTATGGTTTATATCGTGGTTTTTCCTTGCCAAATTGTTATTCTTGATATTTTTGGGTAAGGAAGAGTGTAAAGAACGAAGGGTGATGTCGTGCCATGATTGCCGTTTCATTTATTCATTACATTGTGAGGATGAGAGTAAAACCACGAAGGGTGATGCCGTGCACTTGTTTTGGTGAGGATGAGAGTAAAGAACGAAGGGTGATGCCGTGCACTTGTTTTGGTGAGGATGAGAGTAAAGCATGAAGGGTGATGCCGTGTACTTTTTTTGGTGAGGATGAGAGTAAAGCACGAAGGGTGATGCCATGCACTTGTTTGCTCTATGTGTTTACTTCCTGTTGCTATTGATGCTACTTAGACTGTTGCTTCGTTCTGTGATTTAGTACTTGTTTTTCCCTTGTCCCCAGCATGTTCTCCCCCATTTTTTACACTTAACTGTTTACTTCCTGTCGTCATTTCTATTATGCATTATTGAATTGCACAGGTATTTATTGTTTGTCATATCCTAGCCTCGTCACTACTTCACCGAGGTTAGGCTCGACACTTACTCAGTACATGGGCTCGGTTGTACTGTTGCTACACCTGCACTTCGTTATGTTGTGCAGATTACGGTACCGGACCCGGTGGACAGTGATCGAGGGAGTATCCTTCAGACCACATGCGACACTGAGGTAGTCCTGCAGGCGTCCGCGGGCCTTGGCGTCATCTCCTATCTTATTCCTTCTCTTTCTGTCTTCTCTTGTTTTTCTGAGACAATTGTATTGTTTATTCAGACTTTGTTTTTAGTATTCTTAGACAGTCCGTGGATAGTGATACCAGTTATGGGGGTGTATTTAAGGAAATTTCGTAAGATTTATTATTTAAGTTGTTGAATTTCTTATCTTTCGCATTTCTAACTATAATTGTTCTAGTTTACCACTGTTATTTCAATTGTCTTCAATAAAGAAATAAATGTAATAATCGAAATGTTGGCTTGTCTAGTGGGTTCAACGTTAGACGCCATCACGACCTGAAGGTGGGATTTCGGGTCGTGACATCAAGTCATGGCAAGAGAATCTCAACATAGTTCTCAGAGTCATGGATCTCGACCTTGCATTAAGGGTTGATTTTTCACCACCTCTTACATATAAAAGTACCTCTAATGAAAAGAGGGAGATGGAAAGGTGGGAGAGATCAAACCGCATGTGTATGATGATCATGAAGAAAGCCATAGCAGAAACATTCAGGGGTACTATGTCCAACAAAGTTAGTCGGACGGCTAAAGAATTTATGGCTGAAACTGAAAAAGTATTTGTCAAGAGTGAAAATGTTGAGATTGGTACAGTCTTGACAAGTCTGATTTTAGTGAAATATCTAGGAAAAGGTACCATCAGGGAGTACATCATGCAAATGTCTCATCTTGCTTCTAAATTGAAAGCACTTAGGTTGGACCTCTATGAAGACTTGCTAGTGCATTTGATTTTGATATCACTTCCACTACAGTTTAGCTAGTATAAGGTGAGCTATAATTGTCAGAACGAGACTTGGTATCTAGATGAGCTCATCTCACACGTTGTTCAGGAAGTGGATAGACTGAAGCGGGGAAAGATAGAAAGTGTTCACTTAGTCGTTATGTCTAAGGACAAGAGAAGGGTTGCCTGAACTATCGGAAGTCTAATGATGGTGAAAGATATATCTACGATGTGACGTCAAATCGGTGGAAGTCGAAGCAATTGAAACTTTTGGATTATTGTTAAGAACCGGTGTTATTTGAATTTGAACGAGACTTATGTTGCGCCATTTTTTTTATGGGATTTGATTTCTGTTTCTGTATTAGATAAGTACTACACCAAAATCTTTCATTTACTTATTTTATAAAAAAAATAGATTCTTTATACTTACGAAATAAAAAACAAGGAAAGCAACCTTAATTTTTTCTTGAATCTTCTGCTTAATAATAAATACATAATAATGCATTCTCTTATAAATTTTAGAATCTTTGACGTGTTTTAGTAATTAAACTTACTACAATATCTAGTTTATTTGTTTTTAAATTAACTCTATTTGGTAAGAAAAATAGAAAATGATATAAACTTTTTAGATAACTTTGGGCACATTCAGGTCCTGATTTTTAACAAAACCAATAGACATACATAATGGAAATGATCATATATTTTTTATCTAGAGATGATTAATAATCTAGAGAGTAAAGCACAAAGGGTGATGTCGTGCACTTGTTTTGGTGAGGATGAGAGTAAAGCACGAAGGGTGATGTCGTGCACTTGTTTTGGTGAGGATGAGAGTAAAGCACGAAGGGTGATGTCGTGCACTTGTTTTGGTGAGGATGAGAGTAAAGCACGAAGGGTGATGCCGTGTACTTGTTTTGGTGAGGATGAGAGTAAAGCACGAAGGGTGATGCCGTGCACTTGTTTGCTCTATGTGCTTACTTCCTGTTGCTATTGATGCTACTTAGATTGTTGCTTTGTTCTGTGATTTAGTACTTGTTTTTCCCTTGTCCCGAGCATGTTCTCCCCTATTTTTTACACTTAACTGTTTATTTTCTGTCGTCATTTCTATTATGCATTATTGAATTGCACATGTATTTATTGTTTGTCGTGTCCTAACCTCGTCACTACTTCGCCGAGGTTAGGCTCGGCACTTACTCAGTACATGGAGTCGGTTGTACTGATGCTACACCTGCACTTCTTTATGTTGTCAAATTACAATACCGGATCCGGTGGACAGTGATCGAGGGAGTATTCTTCAGACCACAGGTGACACTGAGGTAGTCCTGCAGGCGTCCGCGGGTCTTTAAGAAAATTTCGTGAAGTTTTGATATCTTCAAACTGAATACCAAACCAAACATACAACACGTAACAATGGTGAATTTTTTATATACTTCAAACCTGTACGTTTATTAGTCCGGTAAAGTTTTGATATACTTTAAACCGGACAGAACAATTATTGGAGTAGAAAGCACAAGGCTTTAGTCTCCAAACCAAATATATATAATAGTTCAATATAAATTTCACCACAGAAACGTTAATTTAAAATTCCTTAAGTTTATTATCGCCTCTGTGTTAAAACTAGAAAATCAGAAGACNACAATTTCCTTGTGTGTCCTTAAGGAATTTTAACCCCCTCACAAGTTGCCAAGGTAATGGATTAAATCCTCCCAGGATGAAACGGAATAACCTTCCTGCAACAGTGGCAATACAAGCTGCAGGATACCAACGAACTCAAAGAACGGAGCAAACTCACACTTACGAATTTGAGAGAGAGAGAGACTGCGAAGTACAATGCAGTATTCAGAATGAAATTCTCGATTTTTTCAGTGAGTGGAAAAAGAAGCCATGCCTCAGAATTTATAGGCAATTATTGGAAGAGGTGTGATGTCTGTTCAGGAAAAGGTGTCTGTTCAGGAAAGAAAACAACGTTCAGCAAAGGCAGCATTTTTGGATTTCAGTTAATTTCGTTAATGAACTGACTGACATTTAATTAATTATTAAATAATTAATTAAATNCCTCCCTGACAAGAGCAGTAGCAGCGGCGCAACAGCCCCCCCGACCTCCTTCTTCTTCTTCACTTTCACCATGGCTAACTCCTTTCTTCCTCATTAACAAAGAAGAAAAGAGACCCCCCACCCCCACCATCTCTCTGATCCCATTGGCAAACCCCCTTCAAGACCTCAACCAACGACCTCGTTTTCTTCATTCTCCCTTGAGAAAAACCAGCGACGGCGCCGACTTCCTTCTTCCTCGCTGACATTCATCCAAAGTAGAAGGTCGTCTTCTTCTCCATCACTTCACAACCACACACGCCGCTCCTTGATTCTTCTTTCTTAAATAGACTTCACTTTTTTTTTAAAAAACTTCCATAACCGTGAAATCCCATCTCAAAAAAAAACCCATCCAAAACACCACCATTTACAGCTGAAAAATGCAGCGAAACAAGCACAAAAGNTTATTAAATAATTAATTAAATAAACTTTGTCCAAAAAATAATCTTATCGATCATTTGACAAATCTGAAGCCGAAGTCGAGCGACGACGACGACGCGAGGATACATCCTCTTCAACTCCTTTTAAGAGTTCTAAGAAGTGATCCTATATTTATACACACAAGTGTAGTTGTCTTTCACCAATCTGGTACAAAGGTCATGACAAAAGTTCACTTGATTCAAATTTTCATTTCCCTCCATTTTATTTTCCACCATTTCTCAATTCACACTCTTAAACTTTTAAGTCCAATGCTTAAAGTACAATAATATCTGTATCACTATTTGGATCTATACCCCTGAATCATAAAAGTTATGTGATAAAAAATTCGACCTCTAGATCCACGCCAACATAGACCGTTATAAGATCTTTTAATTATTATTCTGAAGAGGTTTACTCTATTTCCACTTTGATGATGCGATGTTTTGTTCTCCACATACTCTGAAGTCTGAACAACTAAAGCAGCAAATGCGCAATTCCAAGAAAAATGGCACCTGTAATTCATCCACATGACGATGAATAAATCACTAGTGAGAAGAGTAATGATTCACTCGTTGAAGCGTAACTTAGAAGTCAATCACAATAATATACAATTTGAAACCTAAAATAAGAGATAATCTATATATATTTATATTTATATATATATTATATTAAAAATACGAATGACCTTATCAAAATTTCGTTCGCTTTTTGTATCCTCTCACATTTATTATCCTCTCAAAAATAGAGTTCACACTGAATAAAATAGTCACTTAATTATTTTTCTTAATATTTAGGACCTTAAAATTCATTAAAGTTCTGTTATATCTTTTCTTATTTAAACTAGGTGCCTAAAATTTAGGACTTTAAAATTATACCTTAAATAAATGTATAAAAGTCTTTATTTGGACGATATTATAAAATTTATAGACGCCTTTTGAAATAGCTTTTACGTGGCAATTGGAAATTGACATGCTAATAATACCCTAATTATATTCATGATGAACAAATAATTTTTTACATCAATGAGTAATTTTGTTGAAGAACAGTTTTACTTCAGTTAGTGTGAACAATTAATTTTTGAACACACCCAAATTCTATACTATTTTGCTGTAAATATTTCTTTTAGGTCTAATCTTAATATTTTAAATTTTTTATCTTATTCTTAATAGGTTTTATTTAAGAAAATTAAAAACAACAAAAAATTCACATTCTTAGAATATAATATTTGTTCCTATGTTTAAATAGAAGAAATTTATATATAACAAAATATATAAATTTATTTCCTCCTATCCTAACTAATCCTATGATCTCCTATTCCCAAACCCATCAAGTCTTATCCCTTTGCAACTTCCTACTCCCCCCACGTCACTTAGCACACACATGCACTTCCCTCACATAATCCTCCACAAACACACGATCATACACAAATTCACTATATAAATTCACTTTCTTTACATTATAGAAAAAAAGAAGGAGAAAAAACGAAAAAAAAGGACCCTCCCTGACAAGAGCAGTAGCAGCGGCACAACAGCCCCCCGACCTCCTTCTTCTTCTTCTTCACTTTCACCATGGCTAACTCCTTTCTTCCTCATTAACAAAGAAGAAAAGAGACCCGCCCCCCACCATCTCTCTGACCCCATTGGCAAACCCCCTTCAAGCCCTCAACCAACGACCTCGTCTTCTTCATTCTCCCTTGAGAAAAACCAGCGACGGCGCCGCCTTCCTTCTTCCTCGCTGACTTTCATCCAAAGTAGAAGGCCGCCGTCTTCTTCATCACTTCACAACCACACACGCCGCTCCTTGATTCTTCTTTCTTAAATAGACTTCACTTTTTTTTTTGTAAAACTTCCATAACCGTGAAATCCCATCTCAAAAAAACCATCCAAAACACCACCATTTACAGCTGAAAAATGCAGCGAAACAAGCACAAAAGCAGAGCAGAAAACAGGTCCAAATCGCCATTCCCTGTCATGGAGTTTGTCGATTTCGTTTTCCCGGTTTAGTTCCGCCGAGTTTCGAGGTCGCCAAGGGTCGTTGTTCGAGGTTGTTTTCCGTTCGAGGTTGCTGCCGATTTTTGTTCGAGGTTGTAAATCCGTTATTTGATTGTCGAAGCTTGTTTCATCGGCTAATAGGTATGTGGTGTTCATCTGTAATCACATATTTGGATATTTAAATGACGTTTTTCGGCTATATCTGTGTTTAATCTCACGAACTCAAATGCGTTTAATCGTAGATATGTTTGTATATGTGTTGAATGGTCTGGTTGTACGTTTCTAAGCTGAATCGTTAATTAATTGTGTTCATCGTGATTTATCCTGCCAGAATACACTACTTCTATGTTAAGAAGCAGTTGTTACCTGAAATATGGGATTAAGTTACTTCAAATTTTAGTCAATTGTTTTTGTTTGTTAGCTATGATGAACCCGTTTAACTCGATCCGGTAAAATGACTTCATGCCAGTCTCATTTAAACGTAGGAGTCGCTGAAAGGAAGCCTAATCGTGTTTCTACAATGTTATACCCCTAATTCAATGACCTTAGAATAATCTTAAACTCAGTCCTTGAACAAACATATACTTTGTATTCCAAAAATACCTCTTAAGTTAATCTTACAAATGATTTAGGAAGACAAACTTTTCAAATATAGCAAAATGCTTAGACCCATCTTTAATTAGATAAATGATACATTTAGAATTTTAAACACATTAAAAATCAAAGTATACGTTCGCGTAACTTTGAATAAAAAATAATTTTTCTAGTAATTAAATATACTTTTTCTTAAAAATTGTGTATACGTTTATGTAACACAAATAAAGATTAAAATGAACACTCGTAGAGACACCTTTAGGAACGAATTTTTAAAATTATCGGGATTACGTACATGCTCGCGTGATGTGATTTCGATTTCTTTTTTTGTTGACAACCAAAACAAAATACGCGGTTGCGCAACTTTAGTTACTTCTTTAATTGAATTCAGTGTCGAGAATTATGTACACGTCCGCGTGACATGATTTTTGACACATTTCAATCTCAACAGGTTTTACGCATACGTGACCCATTTCAAAGTAACTCTTTAAATACAAGTGAATAATAAAAGCGATAAAAAATATAAAAAATGCATTTAGGTGNTTGCTGTAAATATTTCTTTTAGGTCTAATCTTAATATTTTAAATTTTTTATCTTATTCTTAATAGGTTTTATTTAAGAAAATTAAAAACAACAAAAAATTCACATTCTTATATATATATATAACTTGATTTATTCTAATTTGAATGTAAGTTATAGTAGTATTTTTTTTTAGTATAATTTAAACTATAGTGTAGATATTGAATTTCCTTATTTATATAGTTTTCTTTAAGCCTATAAAATTAAGTTACTTAATATATGTATATATATATAGAGCCATGTATTTTACATTCTTTTATTTAATTAAAAAAAAAAGGGGTAAGAAAAAGTAACTAACAAAAAGAGCAAGAAGCAAAATATAACAAAATAAACAAAATTTATTTCCTCCTATCCTAACTAACCCTATGATCTCCTATTCCCAAACCATCAGATCTTATCCCTTTGCAACTTCCTACTCCCCCCACGTCACTTAGCACACACATGCACTTCCCTCACATAATCCTCCACAAACACACGATCATACATAAATTCACTGTATAAATTCACTTTCTTTACATTATAGAAAGAAGAAGGAGAAAAAACGAAAAAAAAAACAGGACCCTCCCTGACAAGAGCAGTAGCAGCGGCGCAACAGCCCCCCGACCTCCTTCTTCTTCTTCTTCACTTTCACCATGGCTAACTCCTTTCTTCCTCATTAACAAAGAAGAAAAGAGACCCGCCCCCCACCATCTCTCTGACCCCATTGGCAAACCCCCTTCAAGCCATCAACCAACGACCTCGTCTTCTTCATTCTCCCTTGAGAAAAACCAGCGACGGCGCCGCCTTCCTTCTTCCTCGCTGACTTTCATCCAAAGTAGAAGGCCGCCGTCTTCTTCATCACTTCACAACCACACACGCCGCTCCTTGATTCTTCTTTCTTAAATAGACTTCACTTTTTTTTTTGTAAAACTTCCATAACCGTGAAATCCCATCTCAAAAAAACCATCCAAAACACCACCATTTACAGCTGAAAAATGCAGCGAAACAAGCACAAAAACAGAGCAGAAAACAGGTCCAAATCGCCATTCCCTGTCATGGAGTTTGTCGATTTCGTTTTCCCGGTTTAGTTCCGCCGAGTTTCGAGGTCGCCAAGGGTCGTTGTTCGAGGTTGTTTTCCGTTCGAGGTTGCTGCCGATTTTTGTTCGAGGTTGTAAATCCGTTATTTGATTGTCGAAGTTTGTTTCATCGGCTAATAGGTATGTGGTGTTCATCTGTAATCACATATTTGGATATTTAAATGAAGTTTTCCGGCTATATCTGTGTTTAATCTCACGAACTCAAATGCGTTTAATCGTAGATATGTTTGTATATGCGTTGAATGGTTTGGTTGTACGTTTCTAAGCTGAATCGTTAATTAATTGTGTTCATCGTGATTTATCCTGCCAGAATACACTACTTCTATGTTAAGAAGCAGTTGCTACCTGAAATATGGGATTATGTTACTTCAAATTTTAGTCAATTGTTTCTGTTTGTTAGCTATGGTAAAATATGGAATTAAGATACTTCAAATCTTAGTTAATTGTGTCTGTTTGTTAGCTATGATGAACCCGTTTAACTCGATCCGGTAAAATGACTTCATGCCAGTCTCATTTAAACTTAGGAGTCGCTGAAAGGAAGCCTAATCGTGTTTCTACAATGTTATACCCCTAATTCAATGGCCTTAGAATAATCTCAAACTCAGTCCTTGAACAAACATATACTTTGTATTCCAAAAATACCTCTTAAGTTAATCTTATAAATGACTTAGGAAGACAAACTTTTCAAATATAGCAAAATGCTTAGACCCATCCTTAATTAGATAGATGATACATTTAGAATTTTAAACACATTAAAAATCAAAGTATACGTTCGCGTAACTTTGAATAAAAAATAATTTTTCTAGTAATTAAATATAATTTTTCTTAAAAATTGTGTATACGTTTACGTAACACAAATAAATATTAAAACGAACACTCGTAGAGACACCTTTAGGAATGAATTTTTAAAATTATCGGGATTACGTACATGCTCGCGTGACGTGATTTCGATTTCTTTTTTTTGTTGACAACCAAAACAAAATACGCGCTTGCACAACTTTAGTTACTTCTTTAATTGAATTCAGTGTCGAGAATTATGTACACGTCCGCGTGACATGATTTTTGACACATTTCAATCTAAACGGGTTTTACGCATACGTGACCCGTTTCAAAATAACTCTTTAAATACAAGTGAATAATAAAAGCGATAAAAAATATAAAAAATGCATTTAGGTGCTAAAATCAGTAACTAAGCAATTTAGGCCAAGTTTAATCATTAAGCGACCGTGCTAGAACCACGGAATTCGGGAGTGCCTAATACCTTTTCCCGAGTTAACAGAATTCCTTACCCGCATTTCTGGTTCGCAGACAATTTAAACAGAGTCAAAGTTCCTTGGTTTTGGGATTTTTTGGTGTCCCGGAACATCGTAAAAAATTCGGATGGCGACTCCGAATAAATAAATAAATCCCTAAATCGAATAATGTCACTTAAAGTGGAAAAACTCCATAATTACCCATACTGGGGTGAAAAAGGAGGTGTGACAGTTAGTATTTGCAATAAATTATATTAATTATTCTAATTATGTGATAAATCAGGTGAGACTAAAATTAAAAACTACTTATATACAGGAAATTAATGTTTCTCTTTTCTTTTAATTTTATCTTCTTCAATAAATTTAGACTATTATAAAAATACGAAATTTCAACACAAAATCGGCCAACCTTTTAATCATTTAAAAATAAATATCACATTAAACAAAATTATCATTTGCATATTTTTTTAATATTTTGAACATTAAAATTAACTAAAGTTTTGACTAGTTTATCTTTTCTATTTGAACTATACAAAAATTCCTAATATTATGAATGTAGTTATAGTGAAATTACTCATATAAGTCTGATAAATATTTCACAAGAATTATAATTTTAGAGGTTGTTCTTTTTTTGTTTTTTTTTGTTTTTTGGTAAGAAAGATAGATATCATTAATTAAAGGAATTTTTACATTTCTATACACTATATGAAATTAATATTATCTTCCCTACTCAAGTTTTACTATAATTATATTTTATATACCTAATTACTATTTATGTACATTTTAAGGGAATTAATGATAATAATAAGTGTCCTAAAATAACTCTACCGTATCTTTCACTCCCCCCACATTTCTCTCTCCACATCTCAACCCCCCCCCCCCTTCCCTCCTCATGTATCTTGCACTCACCTACGATTCCATCATTGACAACTATTAAAAAGTTTTGAAGCTTTGAATTCGAATTTGAATTTTCAGAAATCATTATTTATTTTGATTGAGTGTTGTTGCAAACAATTAAAAATATGGTTTGGAGTTTATATCTCAATTTTGAGGAAGTTTTGATGAAGATTAGACTTGATTTTGGCTGAATTTCAGATTGAAAGAAGAAGAAGAAGAAGAAGAAGAAGAAGAAGAAGAAGAAGAAGAAGAAGAAGAAGAAGAAGAAGAAGAAGAAGAAGAAGAAGAAGAAGAAGAAGAAGAAGAAGAAGAAGAAGAAGAAGAAGAAGAAGAAGAAGAAAAGACATGATATACATTATATTTACGAAATTGTAGTAAAATTATAGAAAAATTATATTATGTTGTTTATATATTTTTTATTTATTTAACTATTGTATGAAAGTTGAACAATATTGTATAAAAATTATATTTAAGTTGTATGATATTGTAGTTATATATAACTGAGTAGAAATAATGTATGAAAATTGTTGATAAGTTGTATAATATATAATTAGTTGTATGAAATTTATTTTTACTATGTATAAATCAGATACAAAATATACAAAAGACATATTGTATAAAATTTGTATTAAGTGGTGTGATATTGTAGTTGTATTTAACTGAGTAGAAATAATGTATGAAAATTATAGATAAGTTGTATAATATATAATTGATTGTATGAAATTTATTTTTACTATGTATAAATCAAATACAATATATACAAAATATATATTATATAAAATTTATATTTAGGTGATATGACATTATAACCATATATAATTGAGTAAAAATAATGTAGATAAATTGAATATAATTAGATAGAAATAATGTGCAGTTACATGCCACTGTATGAATGACCAACAAAAAACAATCTCGCGTTTTACTTCCACATTTAGGGGAAACGATGGCACAAAAGAAAAAGGGTGGTAGAATCTGGTTTCTAGAAATATATATTTGGGCATTATTATTTATCGTATAGAAGAAATAAGAGGAGAATGACAATGCAAGACCGGCTAGCATAAAAATTTGAAGCGCTATAATTAATTATCTTAACAACTCATATCTTTCTTGATTAAATCTATTCGTTGCTGCAAACTAATGTTCGTGTTCATCACCAGTAAGTAGTAACTCGTCCTATTCCTACCTTGTACCTCAATTGGATCCTGGATATACCTTATTGGGCCTTCCTTCCCTAGCCCAAAAAACATCCCGATACTGATGAGAAAACTTCCTACTCCCAAAGTCTACGGAAGAAGTTCAAAAATAGCCAGATTTATAAGTGGTCATTCAAAAATAGTCACAGTTTCAAAAGTAATCGAAATTTAGCCACTATTTATGTACAGATAAATCTGAAAGAAAACACTAGTCAAAATCCGAAAAATACGTCAGTATAATATACTCGAGAAGTTCCAGTACAACATACTGAACTTCCATCATAATATATTGGAGTTCCAGTATAATATACAGGTCCCGCATAATATGTTGGAAGTTCATACGCAAGTGCTCCAATCACCAGTATAGTATGCTGGAACTTTCCACGTGTTGGAGTTTCAACATAATATGCTGGAAGTTCATACACAGGTGCACTGATCTCCTGCTGGAACTTTTCGTGTTGCAGCAAAATAATGGCTATTTTTCAATGATTTTGCAAACGCTGACTATTTTTGAATGATTTTAACTTCATATGTGCAGTGTAATTGTTAAGGACATGATGTCCTTAATTTTATGTGTGCAAAGTAAATATTAAGGACACCATATTCTTAATATTTACACAGCACTCATGAAGAAAGGATAACATCTTTTCGTATTAATTTTAATAAAGCAATTATTATTTTTGCTCAGCCATTAAAAATACTAAATAAACACTAAATTCATGTTAAAAAGTTACTATCCCACGCTATTTCTACTATTTAAAATCTAAGAATGCTTCATTGGTACAATAACTTTTATAAAAGCCTATTTTCTGACCTTCATTTATTTTATCCATCGGATTTCTGGTTTTGATCCATTAAAAACTGGAGTTGATGATGTTAGTCTCTAGAGGACCGCCCATCATAAAATTTTAACAGAATTATTTTTTCGTTTATGGTAGTAGAGGAATATGCCTATTCATGGGCATATTTATCGCATTTACCTGAACTCAATATTTTTTATGTGATAAATAATTTATGTGTAAAAATTTATTAAAGTTAGAATAAATAATAAATATAAATTCATAATTTATAAAATATAATAGAATTAAATTTAAAAATTATTGAATTTATAAAGTTTAAATTGATAACTGTTATCTTGTGCCTTAGCGTGGTCCACCTATAACCAAAATTGGCCCCAAAACTTATCGAGAGATCTAAAAAATAATGCTGAAAATGGAAAAAAGAAAATCCTAACGTT
The DNA here is from genome assembly GCA_005239525.1 of Nicotiana knightiana. NCBI lineage: Eukaryota > Viridiplantae > Streptophyta > Magnoliopsida > Solanales > Solanaceae > Nicotiana > Nicotiana knightiana. The sequence goes on along the minus strand of ML372179.1, from coordinate 9,299 downwards.
TAAAAAAACAGACATAGCCAACTCGCATTTAAATATAAATCAAAGAGAAGAGAAACCACAGACAATAGCGCAGCCAATTTCTAGAACACCACACAAAAAACAATACTACTAGGAGTAGAGTTTCTCTCATACGTGTGGATTAGTAAACCCCTACACGTGTGGACTGTAGCTCATATTACGTATGAACCAAGCAAAGAACTGTTCCTAGTGTACACACATACATTACATAATACGTTGACACCTCAAAAGTCAATCTTCTAATTTTCCACCGATTATTTGGTACTCCACTTATAACTCAACAACTAATGGTACACCTCCCCTCACCTAATCATATCCCCCTCTCTTTTTATCTTCCGTTTCGAATTAGTAGCCTCTATAATCTCAAACCGACGACCCACACTTTCGACCTTTTATACCAAACAAACAAACGCTCTCTCTCTCTTTCTGTCACTCAAACGGAACAAATTTCTTGTGTATTGTATTTGAAACTGTGAAAAGGGATCAGAGAATTTGCTGAAGAAATGCAGGCGAGCCGGGCGTTATCACAGTCTCCGAGTTTTGAAAGTTATTCCAATAGGAATCTAGCTGAAATTGCTGATAGAGTTGTTGAAGAGTTCAGGGCTGAAAATGGAACTGAAGCGGATTTTCTTGTTGAAGATGATGGAGGTTTCAGTTGCTTTGAAAGTGGAAGAAATTTGAATGAGAAAACGGAAGAGAAGGAGGAGGAAGAAGGAAATGAAGATGACGATGAATTTGAGTTTTCTTTTGTAAAAGAATCTGAATTTTCACCGGTTGCAGCTGATGAAATCTTTGACAACGGCCAGATCCGTCCAATTTACCCGATTTTCAATAGAGATTTGTTGTTACAACACAGTGGTTGCATGAACGGTAGCTCTAATTCGAATACGAACTCGATATCGTCGGAGGAGGCTTCTGCTCCACCGAGATCAATTCGACTGCCGTTAAGGAAGCTTTTCATGGAAGAAGAGCGAGAAGCTAACTCGTCGTGCTCCTCTTCTGAAGCCGACGATCTGGAAGGGATTCCGCCGGGAACGTACTGCGTATGGAGGCCTAAAGAGGAGGAAAAGTCTGCCGGAGGTTGTAAGAAGAGCAATTCCACAGGTTTCTCAAAACGCTGGAAGTTTCGTGATCTCATTCACCGAAGCAATAGTGACGGCAAGGACACTTTCGTCTTTTTGACTCCTTCGCCCAAAAAGAGAGAAAAAAACAAAGCAGAAAAGACGACGACTGATGCTCCAAAGGTCGCCGCAAAATCAAAGGGCGTTCCGGCCGGTGAAGGTTCCCCGGCGATGCATTACGTGAAGAACGGAGGGGAGAAAAGGAAATCCTACTTACCGTACAGGCAAGATCTAGTAGGCTTCTTTGCTAATATGAATGGGTTGAGCCGGAATGTACAGCCATTCTGATCGAGGTGAATACGCAATTAAGGTCTTTATTAATTACGATTAAGTAGTTGATTTTGATGATTTTATTTATGAAGTGATTAAATTAGGGTTAGAGTGTTTGTAAATATGTGGATAAGTTTTGTCTTCATCTCTGTTGATGGATTATGAATGAATGATGGTAGGATGTTGTGAGTTATATAATGCATTGATGATTTGTAAAGTGGTTTGTCTCTCCCTTAATTACCTTTCCGTTTATTTTGCTTTCTCCCGCTCATATTCATATGCACACAAGAGAGCGCAGAATGTTTTGTGGGACCTCAAATGCGTGTCTCCTGCATTCTCAATATATATTTGGAATAGAGGAAGACTTTAAAAAGTAGTAAGTATACCAATATCCAATCTGGAATAATTTCCTTTTAGGAGTGAAGAAATTTAATCCTTGTTAAGTTGATTTTCTCCCTTTTTTTTTAATGAATAGATAGAGCCACGATACCTTCCCAAATATTGTAAAGCTTATGGTGTTCGTAAGTGGTGGCGAACTGTCGGATCGTGTCGGATATGAATAATTTATCTTATCGATTCATATTTAATATAAATAAAAAATGAGTTTTATCAAATATAACTCATTATTATTTAATACAAATAATATGGAGTTAGACATTTTATGTGGTAAATTGTGTTTAAATAATTACAGCACGTGAAAAGACTTTTATTCAACTATAAAACGTTCAAATGTAACTTACGCAAAGTTTTACGCTATTGATTAATTTTTTGGCATAAAAAATAGTAAAAGAGTTTAAACTGTTGATTAATAAGGACTTCGAAATTAGTTTATATATATATATATATATAACTCAAGCTGAACGTTGTATGTGTCCCTGGACCTTGGACAGTTGGACTTTAGGTATATAACCGTCCATGCGAACGTATCCCAGGGTTCACTTTGCTTACCCTATTCCCGTTTAATTTTACTTGTTCACTATGATAAAAATAATATTATTTTTTAATTTATCAATTTTCGTAAATCAATAGAAATATAATATTTTCCTATTAATTATTCATTTCTAAATAACTATGCTTCGGACCGAGATTATTTATATATCATCTCTAACATGGTAAAATAGATGCAACAATTGTTACCACTTAAGGAACTTATAAAGTCAATTATTAACGAGTAAAAGTAAAGGAGGGGTAGTATAACAAAACTACACATATTTAAACTTCAATAATGGAAAAAAACAGTAGGAGCAATGATCAAGTGAAACAAAAGAATGGCATTGATGTTTGTAGGTAAGGATGTGGGGAGGCATGTGTTAATTATATGGTTTGCACATTAATGATATATATAAGATTTGATGACTTACTCAATTTAAAATTTCTTGCAAGCAAATCTTATTGATTTTTTCTAAGTCTTATCAATAGTTCACTTTCTAAGCTTCTAGAGGTGGAAAGGTCAACGAGGATATTAGTAGGAAGTTAATCTCAGCTAGAAAAGGAAACGTCAAATGATGTGGAAATTAGAACCCTCGGATTTGTCTTCTTTTCTTGTGAAGGTGATCATCAGACTTTTGGAGAACGTCTAGAAATAAATGGAAAATAAACATAATAAGATTTTACATTGACTACTAAATACGACTACTATAGTAGTATATTATTTTTTTTTTGTCTCTTTTATGTAAAATGAAAGTAAAGTATGTAACACATTACTTTGTAGTCTTGCTATTTTTTATTTGAAATTCTTCTGGAGAAAATTTAAGGTTACATTTTCTTTTCTTTTTTTAATATTTTTTACTTTTTTTCGAAATCATCGTTTGTTCATAAAATTTTTAATTTTCACTTGAAAATGTATTTTGAAAATTTTCGAAAATTTGAAAAACTCCAAAAAGTTATTTTTCAAAATTTGCACTCAAATTACTCACAAAAACTTCAAAAACAACTCAAACTGAATTTTATGTCCAAACACAATTTTAGATTTCAAATATCATTTTCACTTGAAAAAAATTTCACCATTTTTTAGAATTTTACAATTCTTATGTCCAAACGCCTACTTAGACTGGCCTGCAAAAATTATCATATTATCTAGGGTTGTGCATAATTTGGTAAATATTGAATTACTCTACCGAACCGAAATAATAATTTGGTATATATTATATTACACAATACATATTATTAATTATAACATAAATATAAAATATCTAATATTTTATTTTCCTTTATAAGTTTATCAATTAACTCTAAGCAAATAATAAGACATTTTTAATGACCAAATTTATTCCTTTATGTACAATTTTCTCTCTCTAGGTTGATATTTTCTAGTTTTGTACGAAACTTTTATCAACAAACGTTTTTAGTTTTGTATTTTTGAGTGTTTTAATTAAGAATATTACAGTCTATGACTCTACGCACTAGTTAGTATTCATACCGATTAAACCGAAGTTATCGTACCGAATAAATCGAAAGGAGAAAAATCGAATCATACCGAATTTTATTATGTATAATATTGATATAGTTTTTTAAGAAACCGAATACTAAAAATACTAAACAGAAATATATAAATATAATATCGTACTGACCAACAAACACCCCTAGTATTATGTGTCCCTTTTTTTTTTTTGTCTTGTGACTGTGCCAAACTTAAGCATGAAGTCTTTATTTTTTTCAGTACTCTTAAAAAGGAGAATTGATTTATCTTTAGTTTTATTGGTTGGCGTTTCTTTTAAATAATTGCTAACATTAATAAAGACTCAATAATTAGTGAAGACCAGAAAAAGTAATCTTGTAGTATTCTGATTTGTGGGACATATGATAACAGTAATGCCAAAGCTTTAGCACCTGACAAAGTTGGATCCAACGGGACAATAATGACAGTTTAAAAGATACGTAGCTCTTATTCCCTTCCTTTTTTCGTTTTAGAAAATAAAGAGCGTGTTTGGTTAAGTCGATAAGCTGGTCAAATAGACTTATAAGTATTTTGAAATTTATTTAAGCATTTGATAATTATTTAAGGTGCTTATAAGTTAAAATTAATCATAAATCCTTAACTTATGACGTTTCAATTTATAAGCACTTTAGTTGACTAACACTTTTACAGATTTATTATTTTATAATTCATAAAATTATTTTTTCAAAATAAATTTGACTTTCTCTTCATTTCATATTCGTTGTTAATTCTTTTCTTTACAAAGAAATTTTTAATTTATAATTTTTGGGAAAAAGTTCAAGGTAATTTAATATAGAAAAAATAGCTTATCAAACACATTAAATGTTTGTTATATATTTTCAACATTTTTATCTAAATACATAAATATTTATTTTAAAAATTAATTTTAGCATTTAAAAAAACTTTTCAACACTTTAAGTTTATCGGTTATTTTGCGATCAGCTGATCCAAAGGGGCTCAAAATCCAAAAGCTTTCTTTATTTTATCTAAAACACAATTATTTGCGTCTTTATTCTGAAATCATTTGTTGGTTTATTACTGTTTTCTTTCTTCTCCAATTTTCTTTTTGCGGTACATAGTCATCCGTTCATTCAACAAAGGTCCTTAGCATCATGGCAAAAGCTTCCACTATATATTTTGGAAAATGTGCAAAGTGCCCCTGTGATAGTTATGCTAGTGTTTTTTGAATAAGATGTTACTACCAGATTTTATTTATTTATTATTGGATTAAAATTAAAATCCTATAAATTAATATCCATGTCCATTATAATTACCGCATTCTATAAATCAATTTAAAATAAGGTTTTTATAATCAGTTTGACCAAACATCTAAAATCAGTTTATTATGAAAATTGCTTCTATTATTAAGAATAATTAACCTAAATAGTCGTCTACTCTATCACTTAAACTAAAAATAGTCTTTTGAATATATAATATATATACATAATTTATGTATTACATGTGTATAATAAATATATAATCTATGTATATGGCTAGAAAAAAGTAAAACAATTAATATGATCGGTTATTTGTACAAAAATCCCTTTATTAAAAGTACTTTTTTGAAAAATACTTTTCGTGAGAAGCAATTTATATTTGGATAAATAATTTTAAATATACTTTTGAACAGTAATTAGTGTTTGACCAAGCTTTAAAAAGTGCTTCTAAGTATATTTTTCTTAAAAGTATTTTTGGGAAGAAGCTATTTTTTTCTTCGTCTCTAAAATTGCTTCAGCTTCTATTGAAAAACACTCTTTTTATTCTAAAATGTTGGTCAGACACCTTAACTTTAAAAGAAAGAAAAAAATAATTTTAATGGATCAAAAAAAATTTGGCCAAACATGCTATTATTCTTCCTTCTAAATGATGTTACAACAAGTGTGTGTTCAGTAATGCTTATTTGTTTGGATTATCATACCGAAATAATCAGGTGTCATGCGCGAGTTAGCAAAGCAAACCTTGAACAACGATAAATCAAATAACAAAAGAGAAATCTACCAAAATAGATACAAGAATTTAACGTGGTTCGGTCAATTGACCTACATCCACGGCGGTGATGAACAATCTACTATATAAAAAGAGAGTACAAAATAGTGAGAGAACAACCTTACGAAGAGGCAAACACAAGTGACACACTAACACTTGTCCCGTAAAGTTCTCCCCCTAAACACGACTCTCAAATCCCGTATGACTACATTGTGGATACAACTGAATGATAAAAGAAGGACCCTCAATTTATAGAAGTCCACACATTTTCCGACAAGAAAAAGGACTAACCAAATATAAAAAGATTTATAATTTCCTTCTGCTAAAAGAAAAACTCAATTATAATAATATGTTGCCTTTTCCTCCAAAAAATAGGAAACCAAAATAATAATAAAAATTAGCACAACAGCTAATAAAAGAAACTTCAAAATTATGATTAGTTGTGAAATTAAGAAATATTTTGTTTACAATAAGCATAAGTGGTACACTTCATATGCATATTTGTGGCTTCAGAACGGTGTTACTTTTGTTTAATGTTTACTAGCGGTTGGAACTTGGAAAAAAACAATCCCCAAAGCACAATTCACGGAGGGACTAACCATTTCCAAATAATGGGGTAAGTTGAAAAGTAGTGTCATTTATAATAAAAGCGTAAAATTCAAATGAAGAAATAAAAAGAAAGTAACAAGATAAGATGTCATATTCTAATTGGCATCACTATTGTAAAGGAAAATAAAGGAAGGTAGTAAGGCAGGCAAGAACATGTGAATATTGGTTGTAGGCTATTTTCACGACTTTCCTTTTAAGTTTCTTTTGTAATTGTCACTACTCATCAATTATGCAAAAGCCACACTCCCTTTTCCTTGAGTTTCTGCAGACATACAATTTCTTGGGTTTCTAACCAAATCATTTTAGTTGTTACCTTTCTATGAATTTTCCCATCTCTGCACACATAATCTACTTATATTTGCAAATCTCTCACATTAGCCCATTAAGCTCTACACCATATCTTCTCTAGGATTTGCTCCACTAGTAGTTTCCACGTTCATAGGATTTAATGCCGGAACAAACGCAAAACAAAAGGCACACCACACAAGAAGGTAGAATTTTGTATTGCAACTAATCATTATTACGGTACACTAGTGGCGGTAAATGAGCGGGTTAAGTCGAAATTAAATGAACTAAAGTGGGTTTAACAAAAATCGATTGGGTCTCGGATCGCCCATATTTTATGCAAGTCAAAAACGGCTTGGATGTCAAATGGACGGGTTAAATATGGGTTAACCCATATTATATAAGTGTAGTATTTTTTTGATGTGAAATTTATAATTTTTCTTTTGCTCATATTATTTAGTGATATAAGCTTAAGTGGAATAATGTATACTCTTCTTCATTAAATTTATTCAAATTTGGCTATCATATTGTAAACTTAAGTTACTCTTCCATAAGGTATGACTGTTTTCAATTTAGGAAGAAACTGTGCTTAATGCACATCAAGCAATATCACTAATAGTATATGACTCGATGCATTTTTCACTTTGTTCATATATTGTTTGCAATCCAATATAAAATTAAACAAATTAAAAGAAAAATACTATAAAATAGAAAGATACTATTTATATTCAAATAATATATTCAAACAATTCACTAATAATAGATGACTTTGTACAAATTCAATATTAAAATATGTGCTCCCTGACTAAAAAGAAAATACTATTTTTCTGGTTGAAAAAGAAAGTGTTCATTTTTGTTGAAATGAAAGAAAATATTTTTTTACATCATGAAAAGAAAGTATTTTTTTTTTGTTGAAATGAAAAAGAAAGTACTACAACAACAACAACAACACACCCAATAAAACTCCACTAGTAGGGTCTGGGGAGGGTAGATTGTACGAAGACCTTGCCTCTTGTCGTCCATGGGAGCAATGCCCACGCTCTCCCGAATATCTTCATTTCTAATCTTATCCAGTCTAGTATGACCGCACATCTATCTCAACATCCTCATTTCGGCTACTTCCATCTTTTGGATATGTGAATTCTTGACTGGCGAATACTCCGGTCCATATAACATGACCGGTCTAACCACTGCTCTGTAGAACTTACCTTTAAGTTTGGTGGCACATTCTTGTCGCACAGGACTGTAGACTCTAACCGCCATTTTATCCACACCACCTCAATGCGGTGCGTGAAATCCTCGTCGTTCTTCCCATCTCCCTGGATAATTGACCCTAGGCACTTGAAACTTTCTCTCTTTTGGGGATGACTTGTGAGTCTAGCCTCACTTCCACATCCGCTTCCCTGTCACGCCACTGAACTTACACTCCATAAATTATGTCTTAGTCCTGCTCAACTTGAAACCATTAGACTCTAGGGTCTGCCTCTATACCTCCAGTCTCTCATTAACACCGCCTTGCATCTCGTCAATCAGAACTATATCATCATCAAACAACATACATCATGCCACCTACCCTTGAATATGGTGTGTTAGGGCATCCATCGCCAGGGCAAATAAGAACGGGTTGAGCGCAGATCCTTGGTATAACCCAATAACCATCAGAAAAAGCTTTGAGTCACCTCCCGCTATCTTAACCGGAGTTCGATCTCCATCATACATATCCTTTATCTCTCTAATGTACACTATCGGCACCCCTTTCACCTCCATGCGTCTACAAAGAACGTCCCTAGGGACCTTGTCATACGCGTTCTCTAGGTCAATAAACATCATGTCTGAATCTCTCTTCCTATCCCTATACTGTTCCACCAACCTCCTAATAAGGTGGATAGCTTCCGTAGTAGAACGGCCCGGCATGAACCTGAACTGATGTTCAGAAATAAACATCGCCCTCGTTACCCTCCCTTCCACCACCCTCTTCCAAAATTTCATGGTATGACTTAGCAACTTGACGCCCCTATAGTTGTTACAACTCTGGACATTACCTTTTTTCTTGTACAACGAAATTATCATACTATATCTCCGCTCATCTGGCATTCTCTTCGTCCTGAATATAATATTAAATAGACCAGTCATCCACTCCAAGCCTCTTCTACCCACATACCTCCAAAATTTTACTGGAATCTTGTCAGGTCCGGTCGCTTTGCCCCGACTCATGTTATGCATAGCTTCCACTACCTCCTCAACCTTAATACGCCTACATTACCTAAATTCTCGTTGACTCTCAGAGTGCCCCAACTCCCCTAGCGCGATGTTACCGTCCACATATGTCACGTCCCGAAATCCCACCTTCAGGCCGTGATGGCGCCTAAAGTTGCACCTGCTAGGCAAGCCAACGTGTTAACTGAATTAATTTATTAACAAGTGAAAATAACAAACACTAACTAGATAATTGAGATAAGTGCAGAAGCATTAACAAAATCTAAATACCAATAGCTAATCACGAAGAAATTCCTTTAAGTACAAAACCCAGAAATGGAGTCACAACCTCACGAACCAGTCTAAGATTTGACTAA